>SNQJ01S0085173.1:23389-34150 GCA_010110895.2 Picea sitchensis | reverse complement strand
ACAAAGGGGATGGGCCTAGGGTCCTTGAATATGCTCGAGAGAGAAAAATAGGTCCTAATGCTAAAGTTTTCCTTTTAAAACATAGGTAATAAAATATATCTTAATGCTAAAGGTAAGAATTTGTTTGTACAATTATGAATTTATGTAATCAAAATGCATGTGCACTATTAATGTGTGTGCATTTCTGTAAATCCAAAAAAACATTGGTGGGATTGCCTCTTTTCCTCTACATGTTGGATGAGTTGGTTTCTTTGGTTTTAGCTTTAAATTGACAAACTTGGTGGTTTGGGTTCCATAAACAAGAACACATCCATTTTTCTAGCTCCTTGTTCTTATCTTCGTTTTCAACCATGCTTTTAAATATGATTCACATATTCATCATTAATGAAATTGCAAACATATATTTATCTATCTATATGAAAAAGCTATTGTTTTCTATTTTTTATTGATTTTTATTTTTACTTACATCATAGTTCTAAGATACATAGATATTTTATTTTGTGTGAACTTTTATTGTCTTTCTCATCTAGAAAATAAAGTATACGGTGCTTACACTTTTACTCTCTTTCTCATCTAGGAAACAAATTATATGGTGCACAAGTATAGATAGAAACCTACACACTTAAAAAAAGTGATTGACTATATTTTAGAGGAAAAGTAACATGTGCACTCAACACTATAACTTTTAAAAGTAACATCAATTTTTATGAGATACCAATTTTCCATAAAGTTATATATTCTAGAAGAAAATTTTTTAAGGGCACAACATGTCACTCACAAGGAATTGAACTTGTGTGGGGAGGGTAACAATCATTCCTCCCAACCACCCAAGCTACTTCCATTGGACAAGTCCAATATATATATATATATATATATATGAAAGTTGATGTGTGGCATTTAAAAAAATATTTTTACATCCACTTTAAGTTCAAAATTGTATAGAGACAGAGTAAATGAAAGTAAAAAAAAATAGTAAAGATAGATAAATAATTAATGATGTTAATCGTTAACATACATAATACATTTAATCATTTATTGAGTTGAGGGAGAGAGACTATGGTTTGACAGTCGTGCAAGTTAGGGTTTGACAGTCGTGGTTGCAACAGAGAACAAAATGGTTACCATAGGGGGCGGGAATGGTGCCCCATCATACAAGAAGGTAGTGGTGGACAGGGGGAAAGGCCAACTGGGTGTTGGTTTCAAAGAACCACTGGCAAGAACCTCAGGATAAGGATCGGAAAAGAACTAGGAGAGCAACCAGGAAAAAAGGGACCGCGTGGGGGAGGAAATCAGAGAAACCCATAAGGTTGCGCAGGAACCAGCAAACCCCAATGGGGAAGATGGGCACAACCCATGCAAACCTAAAACAACAATAATGCCCAAGGTTATACTGGAATACCCACAAACACAACTCTATCGGGACCAGATGAAGATGCATGCACTAATCTGCAAGTTCATGGGGTTGTGGCCCATAGAAAGAATGTTGTGCATCTAGATAAAATATCAATGGAAGCCAATTGGAGAAGTGGAACTCCACCTGGGTTCGAAAGGATTCTTCACAACAGTTTTCATGAACTTTGAGGACACGGATAAAGTCATTGAGGGGGATCCATATTTCCACACCTTAACAGGGTTGTACATGTGGCGATGGAAGGAAAATATCTCCCCAGAGAAAGAAAACTTTAAAAATGTCCCAGTCTGGCTGAAGTTTTACTCCTTACCACTAGACTAATGTTTGTCGTCCACCTTCGAAGTAATCGGGAACAAACTTGGAAAATATGTTAAGACATTGGAAGCAACCCTAAAATGGAGATATACATCCTATGCAAGGATTTGCAAAGAGATGGATGTGTCGGGGGCACTCTCGGAAACCATAAGCCTGGAATTCAGGGATGAGGAATGGATACAAAGAATCGATTATGAGAAGATCCCATTTAAATGCAGAAGATTCCATGAACATGGAAACTTAATCAGAGAATGTCCGCTCAATAAAAAACAAGAAACCGAAAACACCAAAGCACAACAGGATGAGGATGGGTTTGTAAAACTGAACCACAAGAAATAGAGAAAACAAGAAACCAAGCAAAGCCCCAATAGAAAGAAACCCAAAATCCAGGACTAGACCAGAAGGATGGGACAAGGCTAACCAAGGGGAAGAAGGAGGAA
The DNA here is from genome assembly GCA_010110895.2 of Picea sitchensis. Classification (NCBI taxonomy): domain Eukaryota; kingdom Viridiplantae; phylum Streptophyta; class Pinopsida; order Pinales; family Pinaceae; genus Picea; species Picea sitchensis. Next base: position 31,984 of record SNQJ01S0085173.1, on the reverse strand, counting down.
AGGAAAATACAAAAGATATAGTAGCTAGGGAACAAGAAACTCAGGAGAACACCGATATTCCAGGCAATAAGAGAGAACAAGGAGGTAGTGCAAGTCCTATGGAAGGAGAAATCGAAGATGCCAATACCCCAATGCAGGAGGTAGATGAAGATGTCACCAAGAGAGGCAAGCACGAAAGATCCTAATCTCAGAGACATTGTGGAAAGGGAAGTCATAGATCTCCCAAAAATCTTGGAGCAATGGAAAAAGCAGGGAGTAGAAAATGTGCCAGTGGAGCAACTAGATCGTATCCAATACCTTTTCCTTCTAAGGGGGGAAGCAAAATCCAGAGGGATCAAGCATACACATGGTGAGATAGGAAACTTGGGAATCAAAATAGGCGAGGGAAACCCACAACATTCATCCAAGCAGACGAGGCGAAAGAAAGGCAGGAAATCAAACAACGTAGCCCTACAAGAACTAGGAGCCCTGCTGATAAATTCAAGTAAGATCAAAAATATCTTTCCAAACTCCCCCCACATGTTTAAATGAATATTATCACATGGAATATAAGAGGCCTAAACAGCCCATAAAAGAAAATAATACTCAAAAATAGACTGAGGAAGGAACAACCTGAACTCTGTTTCATTCAAGAGACAAAATGCGATGTAGAAAGAATGAAAAAAATTAGTAAAAAACAATGGAGCAAGTACCAAATTTTGGATGTCGAAGGCCAATAGACGGTAGATAGTATACTGACCTTATGGAACCCAAAATCACTGAACCTACTAGCAGTTGAAGCTACGAGACACACACTCTTGGTTAAAATGAAAATTATAGGTAATACCGAGGAGATTCTATGCACCAATGTGTATGGTCCCCAGTGGTTGGAGGAAAAAAGGATAATGATCATAGACCTAGAAAATCTAAAGTCCAGATCCTACAACCTCCACTGGATCTTGGCAGGGGACTTCAACATAATCATGACACTTGCGGAGAAAAAAGGGGGCACTAGGAGACTGGATAGAGATGCAGAGGAATTCTTAGCTTTCATTGATGCAATGGAGATGGTAGACATCTAAACCAACAATGGGCAGTTCACCTGGAATAACAAATGAAGTAATAAATACCAAGTAGCTATAAGGATGGATAGGTTCCTGGTGTCGGAATCCATCATTCTGCAAGGACTAACTTTAGATTGCAACATCCTACCATAGGGGGGTTCAGACCATTGGCCAGTCCAATTGGAAGCAAACTTCCAAACCACTCCGAAGAACAGACCTTTTAGATTTGAGAAATTATGGATTGAACATCCCACCTTCAAGGAGCACATCAACCGATGGTGGCGGGAGGAATTACCGGATCAAGGGACAAGGATGTTCAAACTTTATAAGACTCAAGTACAACAAACACAAACTGAAAGAGTGGAACAAGGAAATATTTGGGAACATAAACCAAGAGAAAACAAATATTGAGGATAGAATGAGGATACTCTAGGAACTTTGCATAGACAAGGGTTACACAAAGGATCGAAAAAGAGAATAGATCCAAATGACCCAGGAATGGGAAGCAATATGCCAGTAGGAAGAAACTCTCTGGCGCCAAAAGTCCAGAATCAGGTGGCTAAAGGAAGGCGAGTGGAATACCAAGTTTTTTCATAGAAGCACCATTGCAAGAAGAACCCACAAAAAAATCCTGAAAATTAGGGATCAGGATGGGATCGAAAGAGAATCCCACAAGGAAATTGAAAATACATTGGTTAATCACTTCCAAGGGATAGCCTAGGAACCCAACCAAGACAGAACTGAGGCCATACAAAGGATAACTCAGCACATCTCCAGGACGGTCATAGAGGAACAAAATATCAATATAAACAAACCCATAACAAAGGATTAAATCGACCAAGTGGTTTAGGAGATGCCCAATGGAAAGGCTCCAGACCCAGATGGCTTCACAGTGGAATTTTTCAAAGCCTATTGGGAAGTGGTTAAACATGATGTTTACGGGGTGGTGGAAGACTCCAGACGTTTGACCTCCGTCTTGAAAGCGTTAAATGCCACAATGATCACTCTAATCCCAAAATAAAATGAAGCAAGGACCCCAGATCGCTACAGGTTGATATCTTTGTGCAATGTTGTTTACAAGATAATCTCCAAATTCATAGCCAATAGACTGAAACCACTCTTACCCACACTGATTTCACATGAGCAGGCAGGTTTTGTAGAAGGAAGATAAATACTGGATAACATCATCCATGCCCATGAAATTATACACATGTTAAAAATCCAAAGGAGAGGGGGGATGATAATCCAACTTGACCTGGCGAAGGCTTACGACAAGATTAGCTGGCACTATATGGCCAAAATGTTGGAATCCTTTGGGTTTGAACAACACTGGATCAACTGGATTGTCAATCTAGTCTCAACGACAAGCTACTTGCTCCTAATTAATGGAGCCCCAACAAAACCCTTCTGGCCTTCAAGAGGCTGTAACATCCCTCTCTTGCGCATACTAAGTGAACTTATTCTTTGAGGACACTTGCTTGCAAGTGATCCAGATTTATATACTATTGGTCGTTTGATTATGATTATGAGGCATTATGGATGTGATTATATGTTATTTTGTGTATTTACATAGACAGGTGCTATTTACTGGGTTCTCCTGAGTGTGGAGGACTTTGGGCCTCGAGGATGCAGAGGCATCGATGAAACCCTTAGACTCCGGATCGAGTCAGGGAGTGAACTATTGGGGTTGATTGTTGTAGATATGACATATGTACATCTGATTAGATGTTATGATGATTGATTATTATTGCTGACATGATTTGTTGATGATGCAGGCTGATGATAGCTTGCCGACCAGACTCACATGTGGAGTAGAGGGGTCACTCATGACAACCAAAGATGTTGAGGGAGAGGTGTGGACAATAGCCCTTCCATAGCCTACTAGCACTCCTGTTGTGGCTCTAACTATAGGTTAACGATTACCTAGTTTGAGAAGACCCATGATGTCGTGAGGGAAGACTATGACAGTCTCTCATGATGATTCTAAGGGGTGCGCAATAAGGCAGGGACCTTATTCCTCAGAGGCCCTTAGTCTCCCACAAGATCACCTGGCGAAGTATTGACTCCGGGGGTTTTTTATGTCTACCAAGTCATTCAAGAGGCGAGTGGAACCCTTAGAGCACGTAGTGCGTCCTGAAGGGAACATCACGCAAGGAAAATGGAAAGAGGCGAGTAGCACCCTTGGAGCATGTAGTGCGTCCTAAAGGGCACGTCGCGCAAGGAAAACATAAAAAGGCGAGTGGCACCCTTGGAGCACCTAGTGCGTCCTGAAGGGCACGTCGTGATTTCAACAGGTAAGTAAATAAACCTAGTCGGCCTTAAAATGAATGACGTGATAAGTAAGATTTAAATACAACTTCCCTAATAAAAATGTCGTCCAACCTAGGAAATTAAAATCTAGGTCTAAGTGACACTTGTGGTAAAATAATAAGAATAATCATAATTAAACATGTGATGAGAAGGGGGTAAGAAATTCAATTAATTTATTAAAATCAAATTACTTTGGGGGATTAAATATTTAAAAAAGGAAATGATTGTTTTTCTACATATGCTAATTAAATTTTATTAATTAAAAAGAGAAAGAGGTGGTTTTTCTACACTTGCTAATTTGAGTTTTAGATAAAAAGGGAAAAGAGGGAAACTTWAAAGAAATAGGAAACTAAGGGAAAAAGGGGRAACATAAAGAAAAAGGAACACGTAAGGCAAAAAGAAAAATGACTAACTTAGTAAGGAATCTTGCCTTTAAGAACTTTCTAAAATATGAACTCAAYTAGGAATTTAGTAAGGGCGTAAGTCATTTAAAATGTGTAAGGGAATATGGGGACACCAAGGAGAGATTTTAGGAATGCTTTTAGGTGGGTGAGGGAAATAAGAATAATTAAATAATTAATGAAATTAATTTTTGGTGCAACTAGGGGGATGGGTGACATGTGTACGGGGGAGGTTTTTCTGAATTAAATTAATGAAAAATAAATTAAAGGGGAATTTGGGAAAGAAATCACTTAGAAACTCTATAAAAATGATGGAGGAGGAGGACCATGGATGGGATATTTTAATATTACACTGCAGAATTCTTGTCCTCACTGACTTATCTTGTGGGAGTTGGGATACCCAACTCGGGTAACGAGTGGTAGCTTGACCTTGCGAGGTGAGTTGGTTGCTAGTTGTTCTTTGGTTTAGTGTGCATGGAGCCTTTGCGGCTCGGGGGGCTCAGGGGGAAGAAAAGTTCCTCTAGCATTGGTTGGGAGGTACCGTTGAAGTCACATCGGTCGGCAAGAGGGAGCTGGATGGAGCACGCGCTGGACAACGACTGAGAGCTGCCACCTCGGGCTACGGTACGCATGATTTTATTTTGAATGGTAGATTAATATTGTTCTTGCACTTCCATTACTGTACTTCTATTGTGAATTTTTTTTTGTTTTAGTCATCGTTATTAATCAAGAACTTAAAGTCATCATATCTTTACGCTCGCTGCATTGAATTGATTTCCTTGGCAACCGATCCCTGATTGCTATGATTGTTCTGTTTTGTTTTATTGATTATTATGAAGAGATTGTCATTTATATTTCTTACTCATCCCTATATCATCAGTCCACGCTTGAGCAGTCGGCCAGGAGCTGAATCGATGGTCATCACTTCGGTGCATAGCGACCTATAGATTCTAATTCCCTTCTTGTATATGCGTGGATGATGAGCGAAGGATAAAAAAAATTCTCAGTTGTCTACCCTTACTCATATCTACGTTGATGGATTCTTGGTTGAATGATTGTTGTTGCACCTTCTTTTGATTGAGTAATTATGCTATTGTTTACCCTTCCTCTCTCTGAACCACTTAATACTCTCTGCATTTTTATTAAACTCTGTGTTTTATGATTTTATTATGACAGTGATTTACCATTTTACTTGACTGAGATTTACCCTTGTAAAGTTAGCGATTACCCTTTTTATATTGATTGCGTTTGATACCATACTATGTGTTTACCATGAGAATGTCTGTGTTTTTTATATTTAATGACAGCCAATGATTTTATATTCACTGTTTATATTCTGTGATTTTTTTCATTCACAGTTAAATGATGGGTCAATGATTTCTGGTGATATCTAGACCACGATTTTGTATTACTTTCTCAGTGAATTTCGTCACCCTTGACATAGTGAAATTGTAATGCACAGACAGTGATTTCGGTGATATCTAGACCATGGATTTTCGTATTACTTACCTAGAGATTTTTGTAATCTTTAGACCACATTTTTTTTACTAAGCAACACTAGTGTTCTACAGTGTAAATGGGTAGCGTAGTCAGTGTTTTTGTTGTGCGAATGATGGTGTTCTATAGTGTAGTGGTGGTGTTTTAATGGCAGTAAATTCCCCTTGATGTTTAACAACATTTTTATTTAATATGCCGATAGTAAATATTTGACCCCAATCTTATAATATGGATGACAACAATTTGTAATAAGTGTGACTGACTTGTTTGACTAGGTAGCGAATTCCCTCTTTATAGACAACATTTCGTATTGAAGGACAAAAAATTTGGATGAGTGTGACTGCTTGAATGGTGGCAGTGTTCACATTTTTTACAGGGAATTTGCGCAGCTTTGATTGGACATGCTCACTGCCTGTTGCATGGATTCCTGTTTTTTTTCTCAACAATTATGTCCTTCCTCGATAATCCATGACCATGTGTGGAGATTGTTTGCTTCCAATGGGCATTTGGGTCATTTTATTATTTGGAAGAAGTCTGCATTTGAGTCCCTGCAGAAGAACCACAACAATACTTTACAACCGCGCACTCGGTCCGCATCCAAGACAACTCATATGATCGACGGCTGTAAATATATTCACTTTCTATATATAAAAAAAAAATTATTCCATTACATGGAATAATATCAATTACACATTATTACCTCTCTGCCATTGCCTACATAGTGAGATTACAGCCCATGGACGATATTGATTCATCATACTCTGTTGTGACACTAATGAAGGCTTAGATTTCCTTATCCAACCTGATCAATCTTTATCTTTGTTCACCGTTCACTATAATCAATCCAATTCCTCACGTAATCAACTCACACTAGATGCATACAAGTGGTCATTTTAGGTTGCTGGGTAAACCTATTGATAAGCGGGGTTAGTTGAAAAATATATTAATTAATTACATTAATAAAAAAAAATATTACTCCATTACATAGAAATTGATAGCGAATGTATTGTTGCTCATTTATTTATGGTTGTCAATAAATGATATTGCTTTTTACCCAGTAAACTACATCCTTATGCTTGTTGATATATCCATATCCTTATTGCTATCTTCACAGTAAACGATATACACATTTCTCCTCACACAGTAAACGATATCCTTTTGCTATTTACACCTTGACAAGATTGATATTATACAACAATCCCACTTTTATAATACCTGCATTATCATTTAACTGGATGTACCTTCGCCTTGATTAAAAATGCTTGGATGTACCTCAAACAACATAGCGCTTATGATGCAATTGGGATTTCCGAGTCTTTTGTCTATAATATTTCAATTCTGGATTATTTGGTAGAAAATTTTGTAACAAATTAAATGTACAGAGTAATTTGGAGGTGAAATTTTAAAACAAAAAAACATTAAATAGCTTACTTATTTAGTTTCTATAGTTTCCCTCTCAATATTAAATAACTATATGAAACTGCCTACATATTACATATTTAATTAACTATAGAAGGTGTGCAGATTACATTAAATTACATATTAAATTGACTATATGGGCATTTATGAGATTACATATTTAATTAACTATATACAACACGTATATGTCCCTCACTTGGTGTTGAAGGTATTGGTTACTTTTATTGAAGGTTGTTTTATCAAATGTATGTTTGCTTTTAAAGGGTTGTTTTAATTGATGATTTGTTTGCATTTCAACAGTTGTTCCATTTGGGTAAACGAAGTTATGTATCTGGATTCAAGTTCTAAGTGTAGTGCCTTGGATAGGACATCTTGTATTTAGTTGAAGGTCAAATTATTTTTACTTTATTTGAGGGAAGTAGTCTGCATTGAATGCAATAATTGGATTCTCGAGGGATTACCTCATAGATGGATAATCACATCCTTTAACTAAGGTATGTTTTCAATAGAATATGTTGCACCAGGGTTATAGTCATGCCTATCGCCTTGTGACAACATGATTCCTGATGAGGGGATCATTGTGTTCCCTGACAAATAGAGGCAAATGATAACCTAGCTGGAGTCTGTGGTTCCCGAGGTGGGCAATGTTCATTGTAATTGTTGTTGGTATTGGGTTTTGCAATGTCTTAAGGCCTTGGGTTTTGCACGACGTAGAGGTTTCTGGTTCTTGGTCGTCGTGGCCACTGTGTCAGGTTGTGAATGTTGTCCCTTAGATTATAGGCGTTGTCGTGTTGTGTCGGGTGGGTAGTCATTTCTTTCTTTTGATTTACGCATGTTTCACCTAGTTTCTCAATGTGCTAGGGTGTAGAGTCATTGGTGTCTGTTACTTGATCTGTGTGTGTGGTGTTCACCATCAGGTGGTGTGGTTTAAATATTGTCATTGTTTCGTTCCTGCCTAAAAAAAAAAAAAAAAAAATCACTTTTCTCTTCGCTTGGTGTAGTAACGATTGGGGTCCTTACATATGGTATCAGAGCGAGTTCAACCCTATGACTGTGGATCACCATACTTTCCACTGTAGTAAACCCTTGAGTATTAACCTATCTCTAATGAAAAACTTTAACTTGTCCATGTGGTGATCTCAATTAGAGGATGCCACAGAGGTTCGCGGCATGGTGTCGTGGAAGGAGGTGTCACACCTCCAGAAGTGCCCGCGCCCTCGGGGTCTAACCCCCAAGGGGAGGAACAAGTCCTTGGGCTGGATCTGATTGTTGTAATGGATGATGATGGCCTGACAATATCCTTTTAGGGAATGTCAGAGGACTTTATCTACTACCTGTACTGAGATGAGGCCAGGGGGCCTGTACCCCTGAGGGTCCACAACGTGCCCCATCCAGTAGCGTCAGCTTTCACCAATAACTCGAGAAGGATAAGTTCTCAAGTCCACAAGTGTCGCAGACAGCTCAGCCATCGAGGCATAGTTGGATAATATGGTGATGTGCTTTGCACTTCGCGACTACCTCCAACATGAAGGTCCGCATGGAATTTTTTCAACTCAAGGGGAGCGCTCTTCTATGGTGGAAGACGCTCCTACTGCAATTTAACATGGCAGTCGATAAAATGTCATGGGAACTGTTCAAGGAATGGTTCCAGGAGAGGACTAGGGTATCTAGATCAGTCAGACCCACCACCGTGGGGGATTTGGGATAGGCCCATCAGATTTATGTAGTAGTGAATAACCACTAGGAAGAGCACCAATTGACTATGCTCAAGACATCAGGTATAGTCACTGACCAGACCACTAGTATTTTGATAGATCCCGGTGCTACCGAGAGTTTCATTTCTGGCGCAGCGCTAAAACAATTTAAGGTAAAGGAAGTCGAACAGGATGAGTTTAGATTTGTAGAAATGCCTTCAGGAGCCAAAA
>SNQJ01S0085173.1:3366-22992 GCA_010110895.2 Picea sitchensis | reverse complement strand
CTTCCTTGCAGCCACGGAAGAGCATGCACAAGGGATGTAATATTTATGTGATCCTTGCATTAAATGAGAAGGGAGTAGCAGAAGGTATAGAACACCTTCCTGTGGTGAGATATTTTGCAGATGTCTTCCCGGAGGAGTTACTTGAGATGCCACCAGAGAGGGAATTGGAATTTACCATAGACCTAAAACTGGGGACTGAACCAATAGAAAGAACGCCTTATCGTATGTCGACCCCAGAGTTACAGGAGTTGAGAATGAAACTAAAGGAGTTGTTGAACCTAGGAATGATACGTCCTAGTGTTTCACCATCGGGTGCACATGTTATTTTCATATGAAAGAAGGATGGGTCGTGGAGACTCTGCATTGAATACTGTCAATTGAACAAGGCAACGATCAAGAATCAATATCTGTTTCCAATGATTGATGATCTGTTTGATTAGATGAAAGGTGCAATGGTGTTTTCAAAGATCGACTTGAGATCAGGGTATCACTAGCTACGGATCAAGGAGGATGACGTCCCTAAGACCACCTTTAAGACAAGGTTCAGACATTATGAGTTTACTTTTTACCATTTGGACTGAAAAATTCCCCAAGGGTATTTATGAGTTTGATGAACGGGGTGTTCCACGAGTACTTGGACAAGTTCGTCCAAGTATTCATTGACGATATTTTGATTTACTCTTGGACGATGGAGGAGCATGACGAGCACTTGTGCTTGGTACTACAGTGTTTGCGAGAGAACAAATTGTATGGGAAATTTCCTAAATGCTAGTTTTACCAATCGAAGATTCACTACTTAAGGAATGTCATCTCCGGCGAAGGTATCGTCATGGATCCAACAAAGGTCGAGGCTATTATGGAATGGCCTACGTCGACGAATGTCCTGGAAGTGCGTATCTTCTTGGGTTTAGCGGGATACTATCGATGGTTCATCGAGGGTTTCTCAAAGATAGCAAACCCTATTGCGGAATTGCAGAAGAAGAACAAGAAGTTTGTTTGGACCGAGAAATGTGCGGAAGCAATTAGGAGGCTCAAGGAGTTGTTGACAACAACACAGATACTAAAGATCCCTTACATGGACGCGGACTTCTTGGTATGCACTAACGTATCCAAGGAAGGCTTAGGCGGAGTCTTGATGCAAGACGATCCAGTGATCGCTTACATATCGAGGAAGTTGAGAAGGCATGACGAGAACTATGCAATGCACAATTTGGAGTTGTTAGCTATTGTTTATGCCTCGAGAGTTTGGAGGCACTACCTTATTGGATGGAAACTAAACTAAAAACGAACCACTATGGGCTACAACACATCTTTACAGATAGTGACTTGAACGCGTGACAACGACGTTGGTTGGAATTGCTCAGGGAGTATGATTTCAAGATTACTTACTTAAAGGGAATAGTGAACATAGTGGCTAATGCGTTGAGTCGGAGACCGCGCATATTTTCGGTGATTCCTCTTCAGATGAATCTACTTGAAAAGATTCTAACTTACAACACGACGATGACTGGTACAAAGAGGTCAAGGATTTTTTTGGACAAAACACAATGATGGTACCAAGATTTGAAGGATTTACGTTTGATGACGATGGATTATTGAGATTTAAAAATCAAATTTACGTACCATCGAACGACGAGTTGAGGAGTTTGATCCTAAACGAGGCTCACAGAGCAGTGTACATGGCTCATCTGGGGGTCACGAATATGAGGGAGGACCTTAAACCCTTATTCTTCTAGAAAGGAATGAAGGCAGACATAGTCATCTATGTGGCCAGATGTCTAGAATGTCAGCAGGTGAAGGCTAAACATAGACATCTAACAGGACTACTAAAACCACACACTATTCCGGAATCGAAATAGGAGGTCATTTCGATGGATTTCATTGTTGGATTTCCACTAACGGCAAGGTGATATGAATCGATTTTTGTGGTAGTCGACACTCTGACAAAGAGTGCTCATTTGATTCCTGTATGTATGACGTATCAGACTCCTGACATAGCTAGAGTTTTCATCAGTGAGATTGTGAGGCTACATGGCATGCCTAAGAGGATTATATCCAATCGAGGATTGGTGTTTACTGGATGATTTTGGACTAGTTTCCAAGAGGCCTTGGGAACCCAACTTAACTTTAGTACTGCGTATCACCCAGAGAAAAACGGGCAAACTGAATGAGCAAACCAAGTCTTTGAAGACATGTTGCACATGTACGTGATGGACCAACAGAAGCATTGGGAAGAATTATTGCCACTGGTAGAATTCACATATAACAACAGTTACCAAAGCACCATTAATATGGTGCCTTTTGATTTCTTTATGGGTGACCATGTCAGACGCCTTTGAATTGGGATCGGCTTGAGGATAGGGTCCTGGTTGGACCAGAAGCTGTCCAAGAAATGGAATATCAAATGCAAACAATAAGACAAAGGATCAAAGAAGTGAAGGATCGACAAAAGAGTTATGTCGATGCGCACCGTGTCGACCGTAGTTACGAAGTTGGTGATCGAGTCTTCTTGTGAGTGAAATCGCATAAGAGTTCGATCAAGTTTGGAAAGGATCCTAAAATCTCTCCTAGGTTCATGGGATCATTCAAGATTGTGGAGAAGAAGGGGCCCATGGCCTATTGACTAGGCGTATGCACGATGTTTTTCACGTATTTGTTTTGAGACATTATATTAGTGATCCTACACATGTTATTGACATGAGTTCTTTGCAGGTATTAGATGAGTGTGTTCTCATGGCTGAGCCGATCCGCATCCTAGATCATCACATTCGATAGCTATGGTGTCGAACCGTAGATCAGTTCAAGGTCCAGTGGGACAACTATAGTCCGCACTCGGCGACCTGGGAGGATGCATATGATATGCACCAGAAGTTTCCATTTTTGTCTGATAGACAGACTTATGATACTGTGATACACATTATTTCGGCACTTATATGCTGTGAAACTTCGGGATGAAGTTTAGACCAAGAGGGGGTGTATGTAACATCCTTCTCTTGCGTGCACTTAACGAACTTATTCTTTGAGGACACTTGCTTGCAAGTGATCCAGATTTATATACTATTGGTTGTTTGATTATGATTATGAGGCATTATGGATGTGAGTATATGTTATTTTGTGTATTTACATAGACAGGTGCTATTGACTAGGTTCTCCTGAGTGTGCAGGACTTTGGGCCTCGATGATGCAAAGGCATCGATGAAACCCTTGGACTCTGAATAGATTCAGGGAGTGAACTATTGGGGTTGATTGTTGTAGATATGACATGTGTACATCTAATTAGATGTTATGATGATTGATTATTATTGCTAACATGATTTATTGATGATGTAGGTTGACGATAGCTTGTCAACTAGACTCACATGTGGAGTAGAGCAGTGACGCACGATAACCAGAGAAGTTGAGGGAGAGGTGTGGACATCAGCCCTGCCATAGCCTACTAGCACTCCCACCATGGCTCGAACTGTAGGTTAACGATTACCTAGTTCGAGAAGACCCACGATGGCATGAGGGAAGACTGCGACAGTCACTCACGATGATTCTAGGGGCACACAAAAACGCAGGGGCCTTATTCCTTAGAGGCCCTTAGTCTCCCACAAGATCACCTGGCGAAGTATTGAATCCAGGCATTTTTTATGTCTACCAAGTCAGTCAAGAGGTGGCACCCTTGGAGCACGTAGTGTGTCCTGAAGGGCACGTCGCGTAAGGAAAATGGAAAGAGGCGAGTGGCACCCTTGGAGCACGTAGTGTGTTCTGAAGGGAACGTCGTGCAAGGAAAACAAAAAAAGGCGAGTGGCACCCTTGGAGCACTTAGTGCATCCTGAAGGGCACGTCGCGATTTTAACGGGTAAGTGAATAAACCTAGTTGGCCTTAAAATGAATGACATGATACATAAGATTTAAAAACAATTTCCATAATAAAAATGTCCCCCAACCTAGGAAATTAAAATCTAGGTCTAAGTGATACTTGTGCTAAAAAAATAATAATAATCATAATTAAACATGTGACGAGAAGGGGGTAAGAAATTCAATTAATTTATTAAATCAAATTACTTTGGGGGATTAAATATTTAAAAAAGGAAATGATTGTTTTTCTACATATGCTAATTAAATTTTATTAATTAAAAAGAGAAAGAGGTGGTTTTTCTACACTTACTAATTTGAGTTTTAGATAAAAAGGGAAAAGAGAGAAACTTAAAAGAAATAGGAAACTAAGGGAAAAAGGGGAAACATAAAGAAAAATGGAAACGTAAGGAAAAAGCAGAATGACTAACTTAGTAAGGAATCTTCCATTTAATAACTTTCTAAATATGAACTCAACTAGGAATTTAGTAAGGGCATAAGTCATTTAAAATGTGTAAGGGAATATGGGGACACCAAGGAGCGATTTTAGGAATGCTTTTAGGTGGGTGAGGGAAATAAGAATAATTAAATAATTAATGAAATTAATTTTTGGTGCAACTAGGGGGATGGGTGACATGTGTACGGGGGAGGTTTTTCTGAATTAAATTAATGAAAAATAAATTAAATGGGAATTTGGGAAAGAAATCACTTAGAAACTCTATAAAAATGATGGAGGAGGAGGAGGAGGACCATGGATGGGATATTTTATGCATAACGTTACGATGCAAAATTCTTGTCTTGATTGACTTATCTTGTGGGAGTTGGGATACCCAGCTCGGGTAACGAGTGGTAGCTCGACCTTGCGAGGTGAGCTAGTTGCTATTTGTTCTTTGGTTTAGTGTGTGTGGCCCCTTTGGGGTTCAGGGAGGTCATGGGGAAGAAGAGTACCCCTAGCATTGGATGGGAGGTGTCAGTGAAGTCACATCAGTCGATAAGTGGGATTTGGATGGAGCGCGCGCTGGACAACGACTCGAAGATGTCACCTTGGGCTACGGTACGCATGATTTTATTTTGAATGGTAGATTAATATTGTTCTTGCGCTTCCATTACTGTACTTCTATTGTGAAAAAAAAATGTTTTTTACTAAGTATTATTAATCAAGAACTTAAATTCATCATAGCTTTACGCTCGCTGCATTGAATTGATTTCCTTGGCAACCGATCCCTGATTGCTATGATTGTTCTGTTTTGTTTTATTGATTATTATGAAGAGATTGTTCCTCATATTTCATCCTCTTCCCTATATCATCAATCCACGCCTGAGTAGTCGGCTAGGAGATGAATCGATGGTCGTCACTTCGGTGCATAGCGACCTATAGATTCTAATGCCCTTCTTTTTTGTGTGTGGATGATGAGTGAAGGATAAAAAAAATTCCCAGCTGTCTACCCTTACTCATCTTTGTGTTGATGGATTCTTGGTTGAATGATTGTCATTGCGCCTTCTTGTGATTGAGTAATTTTGCTATTGTTTACCCTTCCTCTCCGCGAACCACTTAATACTCTCTTCATTTTTATTCAACTCTGTGTTTTATCATTTTATTATGACGCCGATTTACCATTTCAATTGACTGTGATTTACCCTTGTAAAGTTAGCGATTACCCTTTTTCTATTGATTGTGTTGGGTACCAGACTGCGTGTTTAGCATGAGAATGTCTGTGTTTTTTATATTTAATGATAGCCAATGATTTTATATTCATTGTTTATATTCACAATTTATATTCATCGATTTTTTTTATTCATAGTTAAATGGTGGGTCAACGATTTCTGGTGATATCTAGACCACGATTTTGTATTAATTTCTCACTGAATTCCGTCACCTTTGACATGGTGAAATTGTAATGTAGAGACAACAATTTTGGTGATATCTAGACCACATATTTTCATATTACTTACCCAGATATTTTCGTAATCTTTAGACTGCGTTTTTTTTACTATGCAACGCTCGTGTTCTACAGTGTAAATGGGTAGCGTAGTCGGCATTTTTGTTGTGTGAATGATGGTGTTCTATAGTGTAGTGGTGGTGTTTTAATGGTAGTGAATTCCCCTTGATGTTTAACAATGTTTTTATTTCATATGTTGACAGTAAATATTTGACCCCAATCTTATAATACGGATGACAACAATTTGTAATAAGTGTGATTGACTTGTTTGACTGGGTAGCGAATTCCCTCTTTATAGACATAATTTCATATTGAAGGACATAACTTTTGGTTGAGTGTGACTTCTTGAATGGCGTCAGTGTTCACATTTTTGACAGTGAATTTACTCATCTTTGATTCGACATGCTCGCTGCCTGTTGCATGGATTCCTGTTTTTTTTCTCAACAATTATGGCCTTCCTCGATAATCCATGACCATGTGTGGAGATTGTTTTCTTCCAATGGGCATTTGGGTAATTTTATTATTTGGAAGAAGTTTGTGTTTGAGTCCCTGCAGAAGAACCACATCAATACTTTACAATTGCGCACTCGGTCCACATCCAAGACAGCTCATATGATCGGCGGTGGTAAATATATTCACTTTCTGTATATAAAAAAAATATTATTCCATTACATGGAATAATATCAATTACACATTATTACCTCTCTTCCATTGCCTACATAGTGAGATTACAACCCATGGACAATATTGATTCATCATACTGTGTTGTGATACTAATGAAGGCTTAGATTTCCTTATCCAGCCTGATCAATCTTTATCTTTGTTCACCGTTCATTATAATCAATTCAATTCCTCACGTGATCAGCTCACACTAGATGCATACAAGTTGTCATTTTAGGTTGTTGGGTACACCTATTGATAAGCGGGGTTAGTTGACAAATATATTAATTAATTACATTAATAAAAAAAATATTATTCCATTACATAGAAATTGACAACGAATGTACTACTGCTCATTTATTTATGGTTGTCAGTAAATGATATTTCTTTTTACCTAGTAAACAACATCCTTATGCTTTCTGATATATCCATACCCTTTTTTCTATCTTCACAGTAAACGATATTCACATTGCTCCTCACACAGTAAACGATATCCTTTTTCTATTTACACCTTGACAAGATTGATATTATACAACAATCCCACCTTTATAATACCCGCATTATCATTTAACTGGATGTACCTTCACCTTGATTAAAAACACCTGAATGTACCTCAAACAACATAGCACTTATGATGCAATCGGGATTTCCGAGTCTTTCATCTGTAATATTTGGTAGAAAATTCTATAACAAATTAAATGTACAGATTAATTTGGAGGTGAAAGTTTAAAACAAAAAAACATTAAACAGTTTACTTATTTAGTTTTTAGAGTTTCCCTCTCAATATTAAATAACTATATGCAATTGCCTACATATTACATATTTAATTAAATATAGAAGGCGTGCATATTACATTAAATTACACATTAAATTGACTATATGGGAATTTATGAGATTACATATTTAATTAACTATATACAACGCGTATATGTCCCTCACTTGGTGTTGAAGGTCTTGGTTACTTTTATTGAAGGTTGTTTTATCAAATGTATGTTTTCTTTTCAAGGGTTGTTTTAATTGATGATTTGTTTTCATTTCAATGGTTGTTCCATTTGGGTAAATAGAGTTATGTAGGTGGATTCAAGTCCTAAGTGTAGTGCCTTGGATAGGACGTCTTGTATTTAGTTGAAGGTCAAATTATTTTTACTTTATTTGAGGGAAGTAGTCTGCATTGAATGCAATAATTGGATTCTCGAGGTATTACCTCATATATGGATAATCATGTCCTTTAACTGAGGTATGTTTGCAATAGAATATGTTGTGTCAGGGTTATTGTCACGCCTATCGCCTTGTGACAACATGATTCCTAATGAGGGGATCATTGCGTTCCCTAACAGACAGAGGCAAATGATAACCTGGCCGGAGTCTGTGATTCCCGAGGTGGGTGATGTTCATTGTAATTGTTGTTGGTATTGGGTTTTGTAACGCCTTAAGGCCTTAGGTTTTGAATGACGTAGCAGATTCTAGTACTTGGTCGTCGCAGACACTGTGTCGGGTTGTGGATGTTGTCCCTTAGCTTATAGGCGTTGTTGTGTTGTGTCTGGTGGGTAGTCGTTTCTTTCTTTTGATTTATGCATGTTTTGCCTAGTTGCTCAGTGTGCTAGGGTGTAGAATCATTTTTTTTTGTTGCATGATCTACGTGCGTGGTGTTTATCGTCAGGTGGTGTGGTTTAACTATTGTCGTCATTGCCTTCCTGCCTAAAAACAAAAAAAAAATTACACTTTTTGCTTCGCTTGGTGTGGTAACGATTGGGGTCCTTATAGAGCCATCAGATAAGGAGACCTATTGTCCCCCTTCCTATTCATTCTGATGATGGAAGGGCTCAGCAGAAGCATAAAAATCACAACTGTAGTAGGGGAACTAAAAGGAATCAAACCCTTTGAAGACTGTCCAACTTCCACACACCAACAGTTCATTGATGACACCCTTCTCCATGGCACACCCACGGTCAAGGAAGCAAAAACCTATAAAAGTATATTAGAAGACTTTGGGGAAGCCTCAGGGGAGGATATCAACCACTCCAAATCCATGATCTATTTCTTCAACACTAATCCTTCAATCCAAAGAAACCTAGCCAACATTCTGGGGTTTTAACGCAAAACACTCCCAACAAAATACTTGGGAATCCCCCTGATGGACAGAGCTTGTAAAATGTCAATGTGGGAAGGAGTGATCAATAAGGTATAGGAGAGAGTAAAAAATTGGACTTACAGAGCTCTCAACCTGGTAGGGAGGCTTATCCTCACCAAAGTTGTCCTACAAGCAATTCTAGTGTATATGATGTTAGTGTTCCCTGCTCCCAAAGGAATACTTCAAAAGATAAGATCCATTCAAAGAGATTTCCTATGGTGAGGTGATGAAAATAAAAATAAATGGGCCCTCTTAGCCTGGGAGAAGGTTTGTCAACCAAAAGGAAAAGGAGGTCTGGGGTTACAATACCCACATGTAACCAAGGAAGCCTACGGGGAAAAACTCTGGTGGAGATGGATCAAGGACAAATCAGTACCATGGGAAAACCTCTGGAAGGCCAAGTGTGCCCCGAAAATCAATGATCAGGATTGAATTTGAATCATGGGCACAAGGGAGGGATCGACCATCTGGAATCTTGCATGTGCAACAACAACTGGATTCATAAACACAACTTTTGGGAAGTCAGAAATGGCCAAACTACCAGATTCTAGGAGGATGTATGGAAACAGGAACCCAAAATGGAAAATCTAGACATGGAGGAGCTCCAACAGGAAATGATTGTGCAAGAAAAACAACAATCCATCACTACTAGAAGACAAGAAATGATAGCGACATATGGAGGACCTGGGAAAAAATCGATCCACAAAATAGAGACTGCATCACAACTATAGTGAAAGAGGTGGAAGAGGAATTGGGGAAAAGGAAAATTGCAATCTCAGAGGACAAGGACCAATTAAGTTGGGGCAGGGAAAATGGTGGGGAATTCAACTTAAAAGAAGCACGGTTTTACATCGCGGACCAGGGTCAAGAGGACTCGGCGCAACAGTGGGGAAAGATCTGGAGCAACCCCCAATGGCCAAAAATCAAAATGTTCAAATGGTTAGTTCTCCACAATCGAATTCTAACCTGGGAAAACCTCAGGAAAAGGGGTTACATAGTCCCTTCTTGTTTCCACCTATGTCAAGCTAAGGAGGAAACAACCAATCACCTCCTTGATGAGTGCAGTTACACAACAGAGCTATGGGATTGGGCAGCAGGCATCTACCGCCAGTCCAATAGAATCCGAGGCAAAATCAGTGCAACCATCAACAATTGGAACGAGAGCTACATTGAAAATGAAAAGGTGAACCTCTGTTGGAACCTAACGTCGGGGATGATCATCTGGGCAATATGGAAGGAGAGGAATCGTTGCATCTTCAGGAATGAAATCCTACCAGAGGGAAATCTCAAGGATGCAATTATGTCACAAATACGAGAAACGATACAGAGCTTCAACTGCAAGAAGGAAACAATGCAACTCACATATCAGGACTCCCACATCCTAAAGTTATTTCACCTAAAATATGGGCGAAACAACGAAATGGTAGGGTGGGATCCACAATTCTAGCTAGGAGACCACAACTGGACCCCCCCTCTGTTAGGGTTCCTCAAATTAAATTTTGACAGGGCGAAAAAAGGAAACCAAGGAGTGGCAAGGATGGGAGGGGTGATCAGAGATAGTGATGGTAATGTCATCGGGCTGTATGTTGGGAGTATGGGGAACTCAACCAACAACACAATGAAATTTGGAGCCCTGGAGCTTGGCCTTGAAATCCTAAGGTGCAAAAGGATGACAAACACTATCGTGGAAGGTGACTCCACCCTGGTCATCAATACGACAAAGAGACTCCAGAACAGTACTAGAGTGGGTAAGGTTCAGAGACATTGGCTTCTAGCTCTCTCCCTACAGAAAAATCCAGAAGCATCTAAAAATTCTAAACACAGTGGAGTTGTGCTGGGTCTGCAGGTCAACGAATGGCCTGGCGGACAGACTAGCCAATGAGGGGGTTGGAAAGGAAGGTTCAGAACTATACACTACTTGGATCAGCCTCCTGAATGACCAACTCAGAACAGATTGCATCCACTTAGCAACAAAATACCATGAAGGTAGGTTAAGCAAGGAAGGTCACACCGAGAATGGCAATGAAAGGTCTGGCGGCAGGCAAGTAGGACCCAGGAAGAAAATGATGGTTGAACACTTGATCACCAATGACCATGCAGTATCAGCATAAACAATCGGCAGGGGTACGACAGAAAGACCCTTGCGACAAAAATAATTGCGAGGAAAACACGAGGGAAAGTACAGACGACAAACCACATGCAACAAGTGACGTAAGGCATGAGGGAGAGACATGGTTCAGAATCACTCCTCCAGGCCAAAGTACAGGTACAAAGAGTAGCACAATAGGATCTTAAGCAAGCAGGGGCATGAATCTACACAGGGATAAAGGACGAGTCATCATGATCATACGATCCACCACCAAGAAAAAGGATGGGAGGGATCACCACTACGAACAAGCCATGATTGGAAGGACAAGATCGCAGCTGGAGAATATCAATAAGAGGAAAGGCAGCAAAAAGAACTGCAAATAGAAGGAGCACAATTGTAGGGGCTACCATAGACACAAAGGAAGAGAAAGGAATAATCCCTGTGAAGTGAGGCACATTCTGAGTAACCAGCAAAAGAGCGGTGACAGGCCAAACGAGATGGTGAGAATGAAGCGCACGCATGAAGAGGAATCCCCTTGGAAAGGAAGTACTGAATATTCCACGATGAGTGTCAAGAATGGAGCAAGCAACAAAAGAAGTGGAAGGAACCTTCCAAACTCTGGTTGCGCCGAAAGGAAAATCTGGCATCACCTGCTGGGAAAAGGAAATCAAAGAAAAACGCAAAGGCAAAGCTTGGGATGCACTGGCACTGGAAGCAGACTGGGTAATTGATTCGAGGGCCACGCGGCCTAGGGAAACCCTCTACCATAAAACAATGGAGATGGCGTGGCTAACTAATATGATGATCAACAAGGTGAGTTCGGAAATGGAAGAAGCCAGATAGGAGGATAACTCAAATCAAAAGAAAATGCTGGAAGAAATCCCGAGTCACCTCAGTAGCCTGGAAACTATTACCAAACTGTTAGTTGAGGTCAAGAAGGATTAGAAATCCAAGATGTTGTGGTTGGCTGCTCAAGTTCACCTCTATCTATGCTATGTCCACCACATGGACATCACACCAGCTGATGGACACGGTGTGCCAGTCCACATCAGGAATACTCACACAGTCTCCCAGAAGGAGGATAACAAGAACTGGGTGGATGACGGGAAGAAACACATCATTCTCCTGGACGAGTGAATGGTTAGTTGTCTAGTTAGTTCGACCACTAGCCTCTCGGTCCTAGTGCGCAGTCTCTACATTGGTTTTTATGTCTATGTTGTTTTTCCTTTTCAAACTGATTATGGTGGGACTGGCCTAGTTTCCCCTAGTGGCAGACCAGTCCCACCCCTCGTATATATCAGTAAGTGCAACTCAGGAACCCTTGGTCTGATTTCCTACTAGGCAGGCCAAGAGGCCCCCCTTTTTTGTCCCATAAACTATTTTGCAGTAATACATCTTCTTACACTCACTTACAAAAAAAAAGAAAGTAAAAAAAATAGTATTCAGTACAGAGGGGGAGATATGTAATTCTTTCAATGCTTAATATTGATTTAACACACATGTCATTTAAAAAAATAGTAAATAATTCAATATATATATATATATACACCAATTTGGTGTCTGGCTTGGTCGTGACCTTAAAAATAGATTATATATATTGTGCGCTTTCTACAACCCAGATATGTGTAATTCCTTATGTGCTCAACATGGAGTTGACACATGACATTTAAAAATAATAATAATAACAAAAAAAAAATCAATATCCATTTTAAGTAAAATAATTCTATATCAACTTTATAAAGAGAGATAAAGAGGGAAAGAGATAGATTAATTGAAAGTAAAAAAATTAGCAATAGTCTAAAAGTTCTAAGTTTTGACTCTTTTTTGGGAATATTTTCTATTTAATTTTTCCCAAAATCCCACTAGAAATTGTTGGATTTATAGATTTGAGTTTCTAAATTTGTATAATCTAAGTGACCTAGGGGTTTTTCATTTATGACGTTGGATTTCGGAAAAAAAAGACCAAAACATAGAACATTTAGACAATGCCAAAAAATTATGATTTAGTTATTTAACACATAGGTGCTTTCTACTTTTCCATATGAGTTGTGTATACCCAAATTAGATTTCAATTTCAAAATATCTGTCATAATATTTCCCTTCCTAACCTTCTAATTCATATAGGTCATCAAAACTATAGTGATGTTGGAACGCTTCTCCTAATGTTTTTTGAGCATTGAAAAAACATTATAAAAAAAAACTAAGTAATCTCTTACCTTTCTTAAAGTTAGATAGACCAATTTTGGGATGTTAACCATCATCATAATATACAGACAATTTTTTTTAGAATACAAAACTTGAAGAAATACACACACACACACACACACATTGACGAATCTATTATCCTTCAAAACCAAAACATTTCTTCAAGTTTTGTATTCTAAAAAAAATTATTTGCATATAGAGGAATTTGATGCATCTCAACACATGATAGATTTGGAGCKAAKATAAATATACCCTAATTTAATTTTATACATAATATGGTTATGCATAATGTCAAATCACAAACTCTAAAAAAAAATATTAATATTTCAATCTATACTAACTACTCATATGTTATTTATCAAATAAATAAAAACAAACAAGMTAAATATATTAACACAAAGCTAAATATATWAACACAAAGTAGTTATATTTAACATAGTAGTTGAAATAAATGTTATATTGAATACAAAGATATGAAGTTACTCATTATCATTTGTTTGTTGATTGAAGAACATTGAATGGATTGTGTTCACAAAATGTCTAATATTAAGATCTGCAGTATCATGATGTGCAATTCACAACATATAGAAWTGTATTTATATATGGTAACAGAGGCACTATATATATAATATAATTTATTCTTATTTTTATTAAAAATTAAGTGACAAATATAATATATTTTTATTAAAAAGTAAGTAATAAACATAATACCTTTGTATATGACAACAACAATTTGGAGGAAGTGACTTCATACAAATATCTGGGAATTGATATTCACCACAAGCTCAATTGGAATTATAGCATTGAGAAAAGGATTATTGGGGGATGGAAAGCTTATTATGGGATTGAAAACAATTGTAAATCAACTGATCTTTGGAGTTGGGATAAGAAGAAACTCCTCTTTGAGACTCTTGTTACACCTGTTATTCTTTATGGATGTGAAGTCTGGGGTTGTAGTATCTCTCGTGCATCTTGGAGAAGGATAGAGCAAATGAAAAAGAATTTTATAACCTATAATCTCAAAATTTAAGGAAATACGCCCTATCCCATCCTCCTCTTAGAAACAATCCTCTCCCCCATTGAGAGCATGGCTATGACTAGATACCTAATGTATAAGAACAAGTTAAACAACATGGAAGACAATAGGCTACCTAAAATTGCATCAAAATCAAGTCATAACCACCATCGACTCAAGCGAGGATGGCATAAAGACGCCTAGTCTTGGATAAACTATTCAAGAATCATGGAAGAAATCATTTTGTAGAATAAAGATACTATTAAAAAATACGTCAAATCAAAATTTAAGGAGAAAATGTGGTGTGATAAAGAGTTAGAGGAAAAAAGAAAATTAAGGTATTATAAAGATGTAATCAACCCTTTTTTTTAGCGATCAAGGAATCACAGCACAACGATCAGGCACGGATCTGAGGGTCGAGGCCTAGCACCCTTGGGGAATCTCCATATCTGAGACGAGCAGCCCAATCCAACCTCCTACTGTGATTCCAAATCCTGGCATTGTGCCTCAGGATCAGGGCCTTCCTGAGATCTAATCTGGTGCCCAAAGGGACCCTTGTTCCTCTCTTGATCTAGTCCCTATTCTGTGGGGTTTGGAACCCTTCTTGGATTGAGATGAGATTTTCTAGAGGCGGTGAGCTGCCACCTCCCCCTCCATCCTCCACCAATGAAGTAGCATTCAGAAGACTAATAATTTTCCAAGGGAATAAGAAAGTAGCTGAAGCTATCATGAAATTCGTCAGAAAGATAGAAGAGGTTCCAATTATCGCTTTGCCTCTGGATCAACCCATGAGTGTGGCCGTCTCACTGGCAGACCAAGATTTAGTAGGAAAATTCACAGGGCTTTGGCCCTCTCCCCGAACAGCTGAAAACTGGATTCAAAAAAATTGGAGACCATTGATCTCAAACAGTGTCACCAACTATGCAGTCGGAAGAGGGTTCTTCTTTCTTGAATTCATCTCCAAAGAGGACCCAAACTTGATTTTTAGGAGTGGGCCTTACTTCATGGGACCACAAGGGCTCTACTTAAACCGTTGGACTCCTAACTTTGATCCTGAAGTGGATGTTCCAAAGGAGATGCCGGTTTGGGTTCTCCTACCCAACCTGTCGATTCATTATTGGAACACCTCCTCCCTACAAACTATAGGTAACAGGCTTGGTACATTTATTGATAAAGCTTATCCAAAAGGGAAGTACTCTTGTGCTTGGATCTATGTAGAAGTAGATCTGGAAGCTGGACTACTTGAAGTAATTAAGTTAACCGTCAGGGATTGGTAGCATTATAAAAAATTGGACTACAAGCAACTACCATTTAAGTGTCGAAGATGCCACGAATATGAGCATTTCCAAAAGCATTGCCCAAAAACCCAGGTAACACAACAAGAGAAAGACTTAGGAGAAGGATGGCAGCAAGCGAAAAGATCCAAGGCAAACCCCAACCCTAACTCCAAAAAGGAAAGGAAAAACCATAGAGGTCAAAATGAAATGGGTAATAGTTTTGAGGTGCTTGGAGGAAAAGAGAATGAATTGCCTATGTCTAAAAATAAAGCAGAAAAACAAAATAACCCAGAAATGAAAACCCAATCTAATAAGGAACCACCTCCACAGTTAGAACCAAGAGAAATCCCAGAAACCCATCTTTCAAGGATAGAGGGAGAGACATCAGAAGAATATGAGGGTGAAGTAGATATAGGGCTAACTCAGGACTCCCCAAAACCGGCCACCAGAGGAAGGAAAACAAAAAAAGAAAGACGAGAAAGGGAGACATACAAAGAAAAACTCCAAGGAACTCAACAAACTCTGGAAACAATACTAAATTCTAGAAGCACAAGGAATCAAGGGAATCCCTCTCAAAGGATGCCTTCCAATCCAAAAAGCAAGTAATTAAGATAGTCTCTTGGAATTGTAGGGGGTTAGGACGACAAAACAAAAAAGAAGCTATGAAAGACTTACTCTGACTCTCAAACCCAAACAGTCTACTTGTCCAGGAGACTAAAATGGAGGAATCATAATTCCTCCAAACCAGCGCAACATATTGGAACAAAGGAGCAGGAGTAGTGGTCAACGCACGAGGAGCCTCCAGAGGAATTGGCTCATTGTGGAACTCCTCCACCTTTAATCTTATGAATACTGAGCACTGTACCCACTGGATCCTCACCAAGATTATTCATAAGGAGTCGGGTATTCACATCTGTTTATTTAATATTTATGTCCCTGTTCTTCCCTCTGGAAAAAAAATGTTGGAAAATTTTGAAAGAGTTCCTTAGCAACCATCAATTGGAGAACATTATTATTGCCGGAGACCTCAATGTTACTTTAACCCTTGGAGAAAAAAAATGGGGTTCCATCGAGACCCCTTTCGAGAATGGGCTGAAGAAATCATTCTTGATTGGGATCTAGAAGATATAAAACCCCCAGAGGAAAATACACTTGATATAATAAAAGAACCGGCCCGGGTCACAAAGCAGCAATGTTGGACAGATTCTTGGTCCAGAGCTCCTTCCTCCTCTTAGATCTCAACGCGGCCTCCAAAATTCTCCCCTTCAATGCCTCCAATCATAAGCCATTCCTTCTATAATTTACCAAATATTCTTCTCTGGGTCCTATCCCTTTTCGCTTCATCCCCTCCTGGATCCAGCATGAGGATTTCCATGATTTGGTCAATCGAGTATGGAAGATTATTGTCACAGGTTCTCCCTTTTTTGCATGGGAATAAAAACTATGAAGAATGAAGCAAGCTCTCAAAGACTGGGAAAAATCCTTAAAATCTCCTACATCCCAAAGAGTGGAAGCCCAACAGCAGCTGGAAAGTCATCAACTATCTATGGAAGAAGGAAATCCAAAGCCAAACAACCTGGAGAAAGAAACAACCCTGCATAGAAATCTCCATACAGCCTGTAGAGAGGAAGAAGATTATTGGCAACAAAAATCCCATAGCCTTTGGTTAAAATCTAGGGATAAGAACACAAACTTTTTTCATAAGCAAGCAGAAGCCAGAAAACAATTCAATTCCGTAAAAGAAATCCATAGCCAGAATCGGATTGTAAATGATTTTGAAAGTATCAAGAAAGCTTCCCACCTCCACTTTAAAGGTATTTATACTGAGGACTCTACCAGTGGAATCCACCAGAAAGTCCTCAACCTGATTCCTTCGGTCGTTCGTCCAAGATCCAATCAACATCTCATAGAACCGGTCACGTTAAAGGAAATTAAATTGGCTTTGGACAGCATGGACTCCGATAAAGCTCCTGGTCCCGACGGCTTTACAGCCAAATTCCTCCAAGTCTGCTGGCCAACCATAAAACATGACCTCCATAAGTTGGTTTTAAAGTCACAAAATTGCCACAAGATTGGTGGGAGCACCAACTCTGCATTTTTAGCCTTAATACCAAAAGAAAAAGGAGCCTTATCCTTCGACAGATTCTGCCCAATCTCCTTGTGTAACATTGGTTACAAAATTATCACAAAAGTGATCGCCAACCCTCTCAAAGATATTCTTCCAGCAATCATCCCAAATAACGAAGGTGGCTTCATGAAAGGAAGGCATATCACTGACAACATAATTCTGGTCCAAGAAGCGATTCATTCAAGCATGCAGCTAGGCGAAAAAGGTATGGTTGTGAAGTTAGATCTTGAAAATGTTTTTGACAGAGTAAGGCATGGATTTTTATTTTAGGTATTGCAGAAGTTTGGTTTCAACACTGCTCTCATCCACTGGATTAAGGCCTGTATCGGGTCTCCATGGATAGCCCCATTAGTCAATGGTCGAGCAACAGAGTTTTTTCAAGCTTCTAGGGGGCTAAGACAGGGTTGCCTGTTGTCTCCTTTGCTCTATGCAATTCAAGCTTTAGTGCTAAGTTTCCAACAAGAACAATGTCGTATTCAATAGGAATTAATGGGCATAAAAATAGCAAGAGGAGTTAGAGATATCAATCATGCTCAGTTTGCCAATGATACGCTCCTTTTGGGAGGGGCAAGTACCATCATATCCCATAAATTTAAGCATAAACTAGATCTCTATAAGGAAGCCTCTGGGAGTTAGATAAACTACAGAAAAAGTCAAATCTTTGGATGGAACTGCAAGCCAAGGGAAATGGTGGAAATAACTCATATTATGGAGATGGAAGGGGTAATGCAGTGGGATTAATTCAAATATTTAGGAGTGCCTATTTTCAAATCCAATCCCAAATCCTCTCACTGGTCTTCGTTACTTGACAAGATCAAAGTCAAAATCCAAGCCTAGGGGGTTACCTGGCTAAATCTGGCAAGAAAGTTGGTTCTTATCAAATCTGTCCTTAACAACATTCTGTTTTTTCAAAGCTCCATTATGTTAGCTCCAAATGGAATTATAACCAATCTTGAGGCAATTTCGAGAAGATTCCTGTGGAAAGGAGGCAAACAGAGTGAAAAAAAATTGTCGCTAGTCAGTTGTGGGAAAGCAATAAAGCCTTACACAGAAGGAGGCCTTTAGATAAGAGATCTAAGATCCCAAAATTTGGCACTAGGGGCCAAGCTACTCTGGAATCTGGTAACTGGAAAGCTAACCTGGAGCAAACATGAACTATGGAAGACATACTTCATTGGAGTGTAATCTCCCCCACCTCTTAGAGAGGTGATGAGGAGACTCAGTGGCCTGGGCACCCCCACTAGGTCATAGTCTCACACTGAGGGGGGGAAAGTCAAGAAGTTAAAAGTTATATTTTTAAGTTGACTTAAGAAAGGAAATGGATAAAGGATTAAAATATAACTCAATAGAAGAATAGAAGATTAACCCTGGGGGTTAACCTAACTCAACAGAGAATTAGAAGGAAAAGTATAAGTAAGAGGCTGGGGCGCACCTATTACTCATTTTGGTTTTGGATTAGCATTTTCTATTTCTCTTGAGCATTCAGTTTGGGGGTTTTGCTGTAAAAACCCTTGTGAGAAACTCAGTAGTGAAATATCCACTCACCTTGTTCCGCAGCTTGGTCTCGGGGATGAAAGACTCCTCCACACCATTCTAGTCTCAGCCCATCTCCATATAGCGCTTCAGAAGGTATCAAGACATATTGTTCTTGTGTTTCCAACAAGGGCGCACCATCATCTAGAGGGAGGTTCGATCCAACTTATCCTGAGGGCCTGGGGACATTCCAACAGTTGGGTTTTGTTTGTAGGGGCAGGACCATCAGTTTGAGGGATTTTCTAGAGGGTTATCATCATTCTACATTTGTCTGCAGATTGGGATGTCTTGGAACCAAAGGGGACGCCCTGTGATTCAGTAAAACTCAGATCTAGGGAGATTTGCTTAAGATCTGAGCCCAAAACTTTTCCCACGGGATTCTCATAGACCGATCTATATTCTTGGAGAGTTTTAGAGAATTTGGAGGCCTCCTTCATCAGGGTCAAACCAGCTAGGGTTTCAGTCATCCAGTGGGGCGCACCATTCAGTGGAGGAATTCAGATCTACAGGGTTTGAGAGTGGATTTGGGAATTTGTACATCTGGGTTGTCCTTATAGTTGCCCGATCTATCATTTGGCATATTTCTCTGGATGATTGGACACTTTTGGTAGTAGGGCCGAATTATTGAGGGCATCAGCATTCTAGCAGGGCATGGCACTTTCCATCTTGGAGGTTGAGCATTAGTACGGCTCAGATCTACTTGATTCAGTCTTCATTGTATATCCAGCCTTTGGAGGCTTATTTTGTATTGTCGGGAGCATTTTGTAGCAGCTCATATCTATTGCTTGTACGACCATCTGAGGTTTAT
>SNQJ01S0085172.1:2415-36459 GCA_010110895.2 Picea sitchensis | reverse complement strand
AAAAGTAATGTAAAGTTTTATGCAAAACAAATTAAACGTGTAGTAATGAGAAAGGACGTTATGTACCTTAGAATGATCAGGTGGAGTGATAGTATAAGTCTAAATATAGGTGATGAAGGGTATATCAATGGCAAAAAGTATGGGCAAAAAGGGTACAATATGTGGTCCTAACAAGAACCAGAGCAACAGATCGATATTTTACAAGAGGCATGGACACAGCTTGTGACACACACAAAGCAGATACAAGCAAAGTTACAACAAGTCCAGCAAGAAGTAGAACGACAGCCTCGGTAGCTGCAGGAACAAATGCAGAGGATAATATTGCAAGGTAACAATGCCTGAGCGACACTACATAAGCAGACAACAGACTGCACCAGAATGTTCAGGGAAGTTAGTGATTGGATGGGCATCATCGCTCTACGAAATCAAGTCTTGAAGGAAGTGCACACAAAGATCCAGGTGATGAATGAGGAAGTTGCGGTCACAATGGACCCCATGGAGCAGCAACAAAAGTTCGACCAAATTCAACGGGCTGACAATGAACTAAATTCCCTCTATGAAGCATAGTTGGTAGCCAAGAAAGAGCTGCACAATTTTTGATTGGTGATTCAAACCGCCTATATGAAAATGCACCATGTCGACACAACAACTGACTCCAAATGGAACTCGTTGGTTGCGGCCAAGCCAAATGAGTACAACAAAGAGACGACCCAACAGTTCTTGGCCAAAGCATCACTCCTCGCCCATAAATGGCAGGACAAAGTTGAAATCTTTCACGGAGTAAAGCACAGAGCATTAGAGATGGTTCCAGAATTGGGCCCTTCATTTGAAGATGTGAAGGAAGAAAAGACACAAATAGAAGAGCTCAAAGAAGAGGAAAAACCAGACAAGGGAAAGCAACAGTTTCTCCTAGAGAATGTGAAGGAACCAAGTGCTTGACTCGAGGACAAGTCAATGATTTTGGTCAGAGCCTGTTGGGCCCTTCGTTTTCTGAGAAAGAGTTGTGCAAGTGTTGGTCGCACAACCTCCATTAGAGGTCGAAAGGAAGAATAATAGAAAACAGTTGCGGAAGCCAGTGTAACACCAGCTAAGTAACAGACAGTTGCAACAGGACAAGAAGGTGGGCAAGCCAAACAAGAAGACATAACCCAACTATATATAGGATAGAATATAATTGTAAAAGGGTTAGTTCGTTCATTCATTTGGTCATTAGTTGTTGTTGTTAGGTAGATTTGTGTCAATAAGAGTCATGTCTATGGGCATCGCCCAAGGTTTTGGAAGTAGTTGTTGCTAGTTGTTGTAAATCAAGAAGAGTAGAGTCTATAATGAATGAGACCTATCAGCTGGGAAATCAGAACTCTGTGGCTGAGGTCTGGAGCCAAGAGTCTGTACTGAACCTTTCTATGTAATTCTGATTCTATGATGTAAGAACGATCTTTGATGATAATGTGATGAGGGGTTAAATTTTCAAATCTGATGTGTCTTTACATGTTTTCTTATGCGTTACAGTGTTTTTGTATAGCTTACGAGTTATAATTGATGCTTCTATGTTTAACCAATGCTCGCAATGTCAGTAGGTTTGGTTCTTTCATTTAGATGTTTTCTGATCTGATAATGTCGATAGGGAAAGAACAGAAGTGAGTTCTGAGCGCTCTATGGATCTTCTGTAGTCTTCTCCCTACCCTTCCCTATCTATCTGTCTCAGAAGTGCTTCAGGTGAGACTTCTTCTCTTCGGAGGGAATGAAAATGTCAACGCTGTAGACTACATGGTGCCTTTTGTCGGTAAACTGAGAAGGACCATGGTCTGAACAAATTCGTGCCAACAATACCTTCAGTTGCATGTGAACGTTTTGTTAGTGAGTAGTCCATCCTCATCCTAGTTTCAATTTTTGAACTTTTTTTTCTATATTCAAAGTTCTAAATAATTTTTTTATATCTTTAGTTTTGGATGCACAATTAGACTAGGGTGAAATTGCCAATATTAGTAGGGGAGCTCATACATGCAGTGGATTCCCAACTTAGTGAAGGGTATCAATCTCTAGGTGGGTGCACATTAATTCGACTCACTTATCCATGCAAGCAATATGCACTATGGTTAGATTTCACACTACAGAATAGTGGTCAAACACCTAATGTAATGTGATATCCCTCTTGATTTTGGACATATTATGGACATATTAATGTGATAACACTAAGGACATGATAGATAAGAGTTCTTATGATGTTAAGGGAAAATCCAGGATAAAAAAATACTCATTTGATGGTGAAATCATTTTTATGGATCTAAATCATGAATGGGTTTACCATATTGTCTTGTCATTCCTCTCTCAAAGGAATGGAGGAAATATCTAAGGAGGGAGAAGGGGGCAAAGATTTTGTAAGCCTAGGGGAGAAATCGTAAAAGGGACTCAATTATATGGGTCTTCTATTCAGTACATGCTTAGAGAGCATTCATGTAGGCTGACATCTCAAATGGACGACATCTCCAATTGATCTCAAGTTTTGGCTTGAGTATGCAACATAGGGAGGGGGTGTTATTGTCAAAGCGTGGTATATTTCCACCTTCTCCTCCCATACTTGGATGAGTACATGGTCATATACCATGGATGCAAGAGGGTGGAATGTTTAAAATGTTCATGATTGGATTCTAGTTTCTCTAAATGTTATTGTAAGGGGCCAATTTTTGTTGCTACACATTTACTTTTCTTGTTTAGAATATATCAAGGATATAATTTCAAGGTAAAGTTTGAGGAACCATCAATATAGATGTACCAAGACTCATGGATCTAAGGGATAATGGGATGGTTGATGGGGAGACCCAAGGTTCAATTGGGCCATGGATAGTGAGTGGAGCAACCACTTGAGAGAAATAAGGAAAGATATATGTTCCATCAAAAGGGAGATATGTTGAAGAGGCTGGGAGAGGGTCAGATCAAGGGAAAAATCTGTTGATCTAAGAGGAGGGGATTCCCTCTTGCTTGGAATATAGGTGAGTTTCAATATAAGAGGGAGGTTTAGTGAGTTGAATGTTAGGACCTCACAATAAATCAAGGCCTTGTGAGAACTCTAGCTCAACACCTTGGAGGCAAACCGAATGGTGGTATCTTCCCACCTTCGCCTCCCATAGTTGGATGAGTACGTGGTCATATATCATGGATGAAAGAGGGTGGAATGTTGAACATGTTCATGATTGGATTCTATTTTCCCTAAACGTTAGAGTTTTGAGGCTGCATGTATTTCTATCCAAGAGGTTGGGAGAATGTTGGATGTATGCTTGCAAGTTTTTGGGTTGTGTAGAGGTTTACATCAATGCTTGGTTTATGGGTTGTGTAGAGTTTGAAATGAATGCTTGGTTTTTAGATTGTGTATAGGTTGACATGAATACTTGGTTTACATATGGATATGAATGTTTTGGAGTAGGACATTGACATTCCTTGGATAAGGTTTGGAAAGTTTTGATTGTAAGGGGCCAATTGTTGTTGCTACACATTTACTTTGCTTATTTAGAATATATAAAGCATATAAGTTCAAGTTAAAGTTTGAGGAACCATCAATATCGATGTACCAGGACACATGGATCTAAGGGATAATGGGATGGTTGATGGGGAGACCCAAGGTTCAATTAGGCCATGGATAGTGAGTGGAGAAACCACTTGAGAGAAAGAAGGAAAGATATGTGTTCCATAAAAAGGGGGGTATGTTGAAGAGGTCGGGAGAGGTTCAGATCAAGGGACAAAACTATTGATCTAAGAGGAGGGGATTCCCTATTGCTTGGAAGAGAGGTGAATTTCAAGCTAAGAGGGAGGCTTGGTGATTTGAATGTGAGGACCTCACAATATATCAAGGCCTTGCAAGAACTCTAGCTCAACACCTTGGAGGCAAATCGAATGGTGGTATATTCCCACCTTCACCTCCCATACTTGGATGAGTACGTGGTCATATACCATGGATGCAAGAGGGTGGAATGTTGAACATGTTCATGATTGGATTCTAGTTTCACTAAATGTTAGAGTTTTGAGGTTGCATGTATTCCTATCCAAGACGATGGGAGAATTTTGGATGTATGCTTGCATATTTTTGGGTTGTGTAGAGGTTTACATGAATGCTTGGTTTATGGGTTGTGTAGATTTTGACATGAATGCTTGTTTTTTAGATTGTGTATAGGTTGACATGAATACTTGGTTTACATATGGAGATGAATGTTTTGGAGTAGGACATAACATTCCTTGGCTAAGGTTTGGAAAGTTTTGATTGTAAGGGACCAATTGTTGTTGCTACACATTTACTTTTCTTGTTTAGAATATATCAAGGAAAAAAGTTCAAGTTAAAGTTTGAGGAACCATCAATATATATGTACCAAGACTCATGGATCTAAGGGATAATGGGATGGTTGATGGAGAGACCTGAGGTCCAATTGGGCCATGGATAGTGAGTGGAACAACCACTTGAGAGAAAGAAGGAAAGATATATGTTCCATCAAAAGGGGGATATGTTGAAGAGGTTGGGAGAGGGTCAAATCAAGGGAAACAACTATTGATCTAAGAGGAGGGTCTTCCCTCTTTCTTGGAAGAGAGGTGAGTTTCAAGATAAGAGGGAGGTTTAGTGAGTTGAATGTGAGGACCTCATAATATATCAAGGCCTTGCGAGAACTCTAGCTCAACACCTTGGAGGCAAACCGAATGGTGGTATATTCTCACCTTCTCCTCCCATATTTGGATGAGTACATGGTCATATACCATGGATGAAAGAGGGTGGAATGTTGAACATGTTCATGATTGGATTCTAGCTTCCCTAAATGTTAGAGTTTTGAGACTGCATGTATTCATGTCCAAGAGGCTGGAAGAATGTTGGATGTATGCTTGTAGGTTTTTGGGTTGTGTAGAGGTTTACATGAATGCTTGGTTTATGGGTTGTGTAGAGTTTGACATGAATGCTTGGATTTTACATTATGTATAGGTTGACATGAATACTTGGTTTACATATGGAGATGAATGTTTTGGAGTAGGACATTAACATTCCTTGGCTAAGGTTTGGAAAGTTCTGATTGTAAGGGGCCAATTGTTGTTGCTACACATTTACTTTGCTTGTTTAGAATATATCAAGGATAGAAGTTCAAGGTAAAGTTTGAGGATCCATCAATATAGATGTACCAAGACTCGTGGATCTAAGGGATAATGGCATGGTTTATGGGGATACCCAAGGTTCAATTGGCCATGGATAGTGAGTGGAGCAACCACTTGAGAGAAAGAAGGAAAGATATATGTTCCATCAAAAGGGGGATATGTTGAAGAGGTCGGGAGAGGGTCAAATCAAGGGAAAAAACTATTGATATAAGAAGAGGGTATTCCCTCTTTCTTGGAAGATAGGTGAGTTTCAAGATAAGAGGGAGGTTTAGTGAGTTGAATGTGAGGACCTCACAATATATCAAGGCCTTGCGAGAACTCTAGCTCAACACCTTGGAGGAAAAACGAATGGTGGTATATTCCCACCTTCACCTCCCATACTTGGATGAGTACGTGGTCATATACCATGGATGCAAGAGGGGGGAATGTTGAGCATGTTCATGCTTGGATTCTAGTTTACCTAAATTTTATAGTTTTGAGGCTGCATGTATTCCTGTCCAAGAGGTTGGGAGAATGTTGGATGTATGCTTGTAGGTTTTTGGGTTGTGTAGAGGTTTACATCAATCTTGGTTTATGGGTTGTGTAGAGTTTGACATGAATGATTGGTTTTTATATTATGTATAGGTTGACATGAATACTTGGTTTACATATGGAGATGAATGTTTTTGAGTAGGACATTAACATTCCTTGGCTAAGGTTTGGAAAGCTTTGATTGTAAGGGGCCAATTGTTGTTGCTATAGATTTACTTTTCTTGTTTATAATATATCAAGGATAGAAGTTCAAGGTAAAGTTTGAGGAACCATCAATATAGATGTACCAAGAATCATGGATATAAGGGATAATGAGATGGCTGATGGGGAGACCCGAGGTTCAATTGGGTCATGGATAATGAGTGGAGAAACCACTTGAGAGAAAGAAGGAAAGATATATGTTCCATCAAAAGGGGGATATGTTGAAGAGGTCGGGAGAGGGGCAGGTCAAGGGAAACAACTATTTATCTAAGAGGAGGGGATTCCTTCTTACTTGAAAGATAGGTGAGTTTCAAGCTAAGAGGGAGTTTTAGTGAGTTGAATGTGAGGACCTCACAATATATCAAGGCCTTGCGAGAACTCTATCTCAACACCTTGGAGGCATACCGAATGGTGGAGATGGGGAAAGGGATCATGAGCAGTGACCTAACCTACCTGCATGTAAATAATGTTAAATTGAATGGCCCCATCATATAGAGGTAAAATCCCAGAGAAGGAATTACTTTGGGAAGTAATCATGTACGATGCCAAAGACAAAGAAGATGAACCTCACTTATTTTCGAGAAAAGAGACACAACACTCCCTATTGTAGGGGAAGGATAGTATAAGAAGTAGCATTGAACAGATAGAGGGGGGATAAAAGTAGTCTTTGACCACTTCCAGAATGGGATCATCCTTTTTAAGAAGGACAAGTACTAAAATATATTCAAGGGAATTTTATATATTTCCATCACTGACATGGACAATTCTGATGTGGACAATTTTGCATGGAGGAATTTCTCCTGGACAAAGATTGTGAATCTATGGTGCATGTACAAATATGTGACATGTGGGTTTATGATAATATTTTTAATTCTCCAATCACATTCTCCATTGACCTTGTGTAAACCATTCCATTTGGTGTTTGTTTCACTAAGTGTAAATAACAATGTTGGATAATTATAAGACGTAAGTTAGGTATGAGCTATTTGTTATCTCTTTATTCCCTTTTATTTTAATGGTATCCATATTTTGTATTAATCAAATGAGGAATTACCCTGGAACTGATGCCATTAGACAAAAACTAAATCCTAAGGCCAACTAAGGAGAAAAAACAACACATGCTAATTAATCTAGGAGTCAAGCATGCAAACAAACCTTATCACAAAGAAGCACTAGTTGGTGATGGAATCCAACATCACAGGATCAATGCGCGAAGGGTATGAGTTCTAGTGGGTGGGAAAGTTACGTTGACAATCTGCTTAACAAAATAATGCCCTGGTACAAGTTACCTCACTGAGTAGTGGGAAACCCTCCAAGGAGTCTGAGTGAGTCTAGCCAACATCAATCCCAGGTACAACACTACCTTCCCTGTGTTGTTACCTTGTGTAGGAAGTCTAAAAGATTATGGCCTCTATGGTACCACCTACTATACCAAAGCAGAGGGGGGACAATCGATAGTCGACACCAAGACCAACAAAGTAGGGTTGATTACTTTGAGGGCCCCAATGCGACCTCGTGATTGACCCTTGTGTTAGAAGGGCTTCCCAAAGTCAGTGATTTAGCAACTAGATTTCACTCCCTAACTCAAGGCTTTATGTTTGTTTAGCATCTTTGGAAAGTTATTCTCACAATCCTATTCCAAATCTCTACACCTAAGCTAAGATGGGTTTGAATATCCCTAGAAAAGTTTCTAGATAAATTTTAATTAGCGCTTGATTTTAGGTTTTTGTTACTCAAAGGAGTGGTCATGAAACTGACGGTGTTTTGAGTCGACTCTTTAATCCATGCAAGAGGAAAACGAAATGCAAGAATTTCAACTTTGATGAAAACTAGCTATGGGAAGGAGCAAGAGGTTTTAAGAAAAGAAATAATTTATTGATAGATTACTATGTGTGCATTACTACTAATGACAAAAAGTATGAGCTAATTATCCAGATAAATGGAAGAAAAATGACCCAAATTTTAAAAATACCATGCAAATGTCATTGTTCACTTAGTACACCTATACAACATTTAATCAAATGTCATCATTTCCAACATAGTAAAATTTTATGATTACATAAACCACCATACACATCTTAAATATACTCATAAGGATCACGGGGGATTCACCTTGTGGATGACCAAGAATTATTCAAGGGAAATGGGAAATGGGTACTCAAAGAAAGATACATAGGGACATGAACCTCTAAGTTCATATCCTCAAAGTAAATCATCATCCTTGTATCATATTTTAACAATGGAGTGGTGAAGGAAAAATGGATGTGGTGGCATCAGCTAGAAACATGATCAACAATGGAAGTGATATCACTGGATTTCATAATAACATGGAATGTCATAGGATCATTTTAGGGGTCCTAAAGAGGCATAGATGGAACTTGCATATTATTCAATTGTTTCCTTTATCAATAATAGTTGGTACAAGAGTAGTGACCTCTACATATTTGGTAATTTGGTTTCAAATAAGTATAATCAAATCAAAGGGTGAAATTTTAGGGGCTCTTGGGATAACAAGATCCAAGTGTGGGTTTCCCCATCTATCTTTACCAATGAAATATGGAGTAATATTAGGGTTCTAGCCATCATTAGTGGGCGAAACAATAAGGTTTATCTCAGATATGATCAAGTGAGGCTATACATTAGGTGGAAAAGGAAATAGAGTTGGTTGGATATTTGGGTCACCCAAGTACAAATGGCCTATTTGGTATAATTTGGAAAATTAATCTAATTCTGAATTAAAATGGAAATAAAACATTATTATTTTCCTTCTCCCACCCCTTCATACATCTATGGCCCTTTGTCATATCCACTTTTGGGGTCATGGGAGCCACAACTCCAAAATCTCATCTAACAAACCAAATATAAATGAAAATGAAATTTACAATCAACCTTATAGACCCAACATATTCAAGCAATCATAAATTGACTGGATTATAATTGAAGAAAAATAGTTCATCTATCTAATGCATTGATTTATGATCCTTTTATAGTTGGTTATAGAAAGAGTGAAAAAGTGAGGGAACACATGTTGACTAACAAATGAGGCAAATTGTGTTTAAAAAAGTGCTAGTAAAAGCCCAATTCTATGTAAGTGATTAATAGTAAGCATGTGAAATTAGGAACGACTCTTAAAATGTTTTTCATTGTAAAACACTCTTATTGAAGCAAATTCATATGGGTTTTGGGATCAAATTCATATCGGTTTTGGGTTTGAACTAATGAAGCATGATTCCCACAACCACAAAAATCATCAATGTATGACATACATGGGAAACATAACCCGAAACTAAATCTTATGATATCATTTATAAGGTAAGACAAGAACTAAAAAAAAATTCAAACAAGCCATGATAGATTGTTTATGCTTGAGTATGGTGACCTTTTAATATTTTAAATCCAATGCAAGAAGGTGAAATGGTGTTTGATTCAAACCTCACAAGTGTTGGGAAATTCAAAGGTTTCGTATAGGCCAAATTTTTCTCATACTTGTAATGAGTAATATAGGCCAAACTATGCTTATACTTATAATGAGTATGGAAATTAAAAAAATCATTTTGAGGTTGAGTTTATAATGATAAATATGAAATCAAATAATATCCATTCAAACCCTTTAGTGTTGGTAAATATCATAGTGAATAGAATGATGGTTTTGAGGCCATGAGACTATTATATGTGAAAAAATATTCAAGGTACATGAAGTAGGTAAGCCCAAGTTGAACATAACAACAATGAGAGGATTAGGTTTTTTATATCTTGCTCAAAACTAAAGGAAAATGGACCAGAACTAAAAAAGAATATAATAATATGCTTTTGGTTAAATTATCCATAATTGAAAGAGGAAAGTTACAGATCTGAATGGATCTTGAAACTGCATGAAAGAGAAGATAGGAGAAGAATAAATTTCCATGTAAAGGGCACATGACATATCGCCTTCCATGACCCTCAATTGCAGAGTTTGGTTTGATATTATGGCCTTCAATTTTTCATTTTAGAGAGTCATCAAACTTAGCTAGGATTTCATGCTCGATTTCAAGAATGTGGGCTTAGGGTGATGAAGAAATAACACATTGAGACTTGGGTAATGGTGAAGTAGGTCTTGGATGCGATGGAATAGTGGTGAAAAAATATTCCCAAAACCTAGGTTGAGCATGGCTCTATTTTATTAATTATCAAATACATGCAAAATTTGAGTGTGCAAAGGTTATACTCACCATTCTTTCCCACAGTCGTGCACCTCCTTTCCCCAGACAGTCTCAAGCCTCCTTTATCGTTCTGATCTTTCCCTCCTTTCCGTCGGTCTCAAATGTACCTCTCATTCCTCTTTTCCCTCAACAGTCTCGCATTAAAGAAATTTCGCCTTACCAAATCCTGTCTCCTCAAAGCGTATGGGTGCAGGCCTTCGACACTCTCGCAGCTCCTTTCCCTCGACAGTACTCTTACACCTCCTATCTCACTATGATAAGCCTCAGATGACCCGACCCTAGATTAAAGTAAGAAGGAGATAGGTACTAGAGTCTCCTTGCTCGGTCTGCTCGGTCTGCTCAGTCTCAGATGGGCTTGTTTGCTTGAAGAATCTAGGTAACTAATTTGAATTATGTTTCCACCTTACAGAAAAATGCCTAATTAAGAAATCTCACCTTACCAAACCCTGTCTTGGCCTCAAAGTGTATGGGAGAAATTGAATTATTTTTCTGCCATAATAATTAAGAAATTCACCTTACCAAACCCTCTCTCTGCCTCAAAGCATATGGGTGAAATCGAAGGTTAATTCTACATTTGCATATTGAGGAGAGTAGATATAAAAAAAATAAGTAATAATTATTTGATTAAATGATTTTAATATTTGTTTTTTAAAATTGTATTAAGAATAGATATTTACTCTTTGATTTTTTTATGAAGGGGTAATTTATTTTAGTAATTATCACTATAAAAATTATGAAACTTAGGTGGAAAGATGGGAAAATAACCCATACATGAACCAATAATTAGTATTAAGTTATAACCAATGTCAAGGGATATGAGGGCCCTAAATGACACTTCTTAGGATCATTCATCATGAACAACACCTAGAAACCACAACACAATTCCTCTCTAGGGGGTCCTTAGCATCAGAGTTGGATAAGGACACCATTAGGAGGTTTTTCGCAGTAAGGATGGGTAGAGAGGCCTTAACCAACACATCACTCATTTGTAAGGCTTCCTTGAAGGCCTCAAAGTTGTAGGATATAGGTTCCATGAGTAGGTTTTGTTCCCTAGAAATGGGTCTTAACACTTAAAAATGGTTAAGGGGGGAGTAAAGGACTTAAGCCATAATTGAACATTCTAAAGCTCATGTGTCATGAACAACACCTAGACCATCACCTTTTATATGTTATTCATACTATATACATATGGGTCTCATGGCCTTAACCATGGTTGTGGTAGGGAAACAAGCCTCAATGATCCAGGTGGATATCGGTGGCCACCCACCTTTTCCAATTGGCTCAAAAAAAAATTCTGGAAATTTTGGTAATTTACTATTTCTAGCAGTTTTTTGGGTCTTGAACTTCCGGAGCCGTTTTGAGGCCCTAAACGATGTTTTTTTTGGGTATTTGGTGGTTGCAAAATTTCATCCTGAAATTTTGTGTAACTGTTGTAGTCCTCGGATAGATATTTCCAATGGGCTATCGTACGCCTAAAATGAAGATCGTATGCAAAAGTTACGACCCCGGGAAGTTGATGTATTGACTTACCCAAATGGGGCCCACATGAATTTTGGCACTTCATCTCCTAGGGTTAGGTTTTTGGATGTTTAGGGTTTTTGAAACTCTTTTTTATTGTAAAAGGGCCTTGAGAGCCTCATTGTAATCATCTTCTTGCGAATGAGTGCAGCCGTCACATCTCTTCTTAGAGATAAGCCACCAACATTCCAGCAAGCTTGTTTTCCGCTGCATTTTATAGTTTCATCTTATTTCCTTATTGAATAGAAAACCAGTTTTATTGTATCTCTGTTATTCTGCGTTAAGCATATGTTAATAATATGTAGTCATTTTGTTCTACTCATAAAATCTAGATCAATGGTATCGGAGTGGTCTTCTCCTTGTCGTCTTAATGCATGTCCCCAACAAGGTCAGAGTACAAAGAGTTGGGTCTCGAGCTTGTTTCTCTTGAGGACAAAAGCTCTCGCACACCCAAGCGACCTATCATGGTAGGAGAAAAGAAAGATGACAGGACATGAGATCCTTTAAAACGGTTGATTGAGGAATCCCTCATGCAACCGAGGAACGAGATGATGGATAGTTTCACACAAATCCTTCGGCGACTACCAACATGCGACACATCTTCTTTGAGCGAAGGCACCACCCCCTTCAAGGTACAAATAAACTTCGATATTCCTATATTTGAAGGTCATATAGACACAAATGCTGTAGACAAGTGGTTGAATCTACTAGAAGGGTATTTTTCTGTCCATAACTTTTTGAATAGAGAAAATATTACTTTTTCACTCCTCAAATCCATTCCCCATGTCAAAGATTGGTGGGAAACTTTCGGTGAGCAAAATGAAATAGATGAACCCTCATTATTTACAGTCACGACCACCTGGGAATCCTTCAGGGATGGTATTAAGGAACAATACTACCCTATCAGAAGTTATGATGACTTGTATACCAAATGGACCACACTGTGGCAAGAAAGAGACCAAGCAGTGCCATATTTCACAAATATCTTCCATACCTTGCGCACCAAGATGGGTATCAAATATTCGAAGAAAAATCTGGTGCTCAAGTATCGTGGTGCTCTGCATAGATACATCCATATTGAAATGGAATTTCTGGACATCTCATCCTTGGGCGCATCATACCAATATGCCATCAAAATAGAGCAGAAGCTCAAACAAAAGATGCGACAATTTGGGTTGGGGAACCCCTCACAAAAAAATCTAGGAAGGGGCGGCCCCAACCCACAGAACAAAGGATGGAGAAAATATGGACACTATCAGGACAACCAGTCCAAGCCGCAAGCAAAGAAGAACACTGGAAAGACAAAGAAAGATATCGAGAAGTGGTGTGACTTCCATAAGAGCCCTTGGCATAACATTGTTGATTGCCGCTCAAAGTAGTCACTGGTGGCCGAAGTGAAAGCCTCTGAATCAGATGTGGGTTCTGACTCTGAGTTAGAACCAGAAAGGGGAAGACAGATCATTGACGTGGAACCCTATGCCAATGTTGCTACCACCAAGCTCTAGCATGGTGAACCAGATGAGCCAAAAGAAGGAGAGCGCCTCTTCCATTCATAGATGTGGGTAAAAGACACCCCGCTACACTTCATCGTTGATAGCGGTAGCCAGAAAAACCTCATCTCAGCAGAGTTCGTCAAGTGCCTAGCCCTGCCGACAACGCTACACCCACAAACCTACACCATTGGATGGCTCTTCCAAGGAAGAAATCTCTGCGTCATCCAACAGTGTCGAATGTCGTACGACATCAATCCCTTCAAAGACGAGGTATGGTGTGATGTTGCTCCTCTCGAAGTTTGTGATGTTCTTTTGGGCCAACCTTATTTATGGAAACATCATGTTGTATATGATTCTAGGCCTCGTAGTGTTATTATTAATTTGAACAGGAAATTGTACAAGATACCCGAGGTTGTCCCACCTAGTTTTATTTCCTTGATCTTTGCTAAGCAATGCAGGAAGGTCATCTCTCAGACTGGGAATTTTTTCTTCTTCGTGATTCGCTCTCAAAATGAGAAAAAGATCACAGCCACATCTAGGGTGTCTACGACTGACCTCTCCACACAGCAGAAGCAAGTATATAAGGTCGTGGAAGAATACTCAGATAACTTCTCCTCACCTACCAGGGTACCTCTGCACTGCTAGGTCAAGCACCCCATCGATATGACCCCTGACACACCGCTACCCAATGAGCAGTCTATCGTCGCTCTCTGTTAGAAAATGAGGAGATCAAGTGACAAATCCAAGAACTTCTCCACAAGGGGCACATCCATCCCATCTCGTCACCTTGCGGGAGCCCAATCATGCTGGTACAGAAGAAAGATGGAACCTGGCGACTCTACATTGATTATCGAGATTTGAATAAAATCATAGTCAGAAACCGATACCCGATTCCCCGAATCGATGAACTCCTTGATCAACTCGCTGTGGCCAAATACTTCAAAAAGATTGATCTGAAGTCTAGCTACCACTAGGTCCCGATAGAATAGACAGATGTATGGAAGACCACCTTCAAGTCAAAGGAAGGCCTTTTGGAATGGTTGGTCATGCCCTTTGGTTTGACAAATGCTCCAACCACTTTCATGAGGATGATGGATGATATCTTCTGACCATTCACCAATACTTATGTAGTGGTGTATCTGAATGACATTCTCATTTATAGCAAGACTTGGGCCAAACACTTGCAGCATATTCAGCAGGTTCTACACACCTTGCGGCAGCACAAGCTATACACCAAATTGGAAAAATTCTCATTCGGCATGCACAAGGTCCATTACCTGGGCTACATCATTGATGAACATGGTGTACATGTGGATCCAACCAAGATCCAAGTCATCCGTGAATGGCCAGTCCCAACCACACTCACTAATCTTTGGAGCTTCTTGGGACTTGCCAATTTCTACCGCAGGTTTGTGCTGGGATTCTCCCATATTGCATGGGCCCTCAGCCAAATAACCAGGGGTGGTGGTAAGCCAAAATTTGCATGGGGCCAATCCAAAAAACAAGCATTCGATGATTTGAAGAAACACTTGTGCTCAGCCCCAGTACTTTCACTACCATACCTACAAAAACCCTTTGAGATTGAGACAGATGCTTCAGACTATGTTGTGGTTGTCATTCTCACTCAACCCAGCCACCCCGTGGCCTATCATAATGAGACACTATCAGATGTTGTCCGTAAGTACCCTAGTTACGACAAAGAAATGTACTCCATTGTGCAAGTCTGCCGCTAGTGGAGACATTACATTCTTGGGAAGCAGACAATAATCCACACTAATCATAAGCCACTGCAATTCATGCAGACACAAGGGAAATTGCAGAATGATCGCCATCAAAAATGGTCCACATACTTGCAACAATTCCACCTCAACATCAACTATAAAACAAGAAGCACCAACTGCATCGTTAATTTCCTCAGTAGACAACTAGTCACGGAACTCACCACAGTGCTAGACTCTTGCAGCATGAGACCTCTGTATGGCCCCAACTCTATGAGATAGATCCGAACTTCACCACCACCTACCAAATTTTGGGTGCAAAGGCAGTTTTCTATAATTTCCATCTTTAGGATGGGTTGTTGTGTCAACTGGGCCATATCTGTGTTCTGTCAAGCGAGTGAGCAAAGATGATCTGGGAAGCCCACTACAGTTGGGTGGCAGGACACTTCGGTGTCAAAAATAAAGTGGTGATGCTAAAAAAACATTTCTACTGGTCGAAACTTCGACAGGAGGTCATCAATTATATTAGGTCTTGAACTTCCTTCGTTATTTCCAAACCGACCACTAAGAAATAGGGCATGTACACCCCTCTTCCTAATCTTGACAGGCCATGGGAATCCGTCTCAATGGACTACATGTTGGGCCTTCCATCCACCAAGCAGGGAAATGACTGTGTTTTTGTGGTTGTTGATCACTTTTCTAAGATGGCGATTCTGGTTGCCTGCAAGAAGAGAATCACAGCAAAAGCCACTGCAAAGCTCTTCTTTGAATGAGTCTGGGTACATTTTGTAATCCCACAAACCATTATATCAGATTGGGACAGTCGATTTATCAGCACATTCTGTTCGAGCCTCTGGTCACTACTGGACACCAAGCTCACCAAATACACGACCTTCCATCCCTAGATAGATGACCAAACTGAGGTCGTAAATCGAATGATCGTGCATATCCTGCGCATGTATAATTCCAAGCACCCTTGCACATGGGATGAGAGTCTTCCATATGTCCATCATAGCTACAACCGAGCCCTGCATAGCTCAATCGGCCACAACCCCTTTCAGGTGGGGTTGGGATTCCAGCCATCGGGTCCCATAGATGTTGCACTTCCCCTTGCAGTCACCTCGACCAAATCCTCTCCTGCTCCAACTAAGGCTGAAAAAGCCACCTGGTTCATTGAGAGGAACCAACACATCTGCCAACAGGTTCAAGATATCCTACAACAGTCCAATGACAAGTACAAGAAGTGCCATGATCAACATCAAGTGCCACATAAGTTTTAGGTGGGCGACAAAGTTTGGTTTCACTTGTAGAAAGAACGCCTTACAGGACCCCATCGAAAGCTTCGCCCACTCCATTATGGGTCATACAACATCACCAAGGCTATGGGGGATAATGATTTTGAGCTCAAAATTCATCCTTTCCTTGGCTTGCACCCAATGTTCAACGTGGACCTCCTTCGGCCTTATTTCCCACCATTATTGGACACCTTAGACGTAGAAGAACAAATGAAACCAACAAAGCTCAACCCCGATTGCATAAAACAAGCATCTAATGATAAGATTGTGGACACACAGATCAAGGGAACTCAACAACAAAGGATCCAGGTTTATC
The DNA here is from genome assembly GCA_010110895.2 of Picea sitchensis. Classification (NCBI taxonomy): domain Eukaryota; kingdom Viridiplantae; phylum Streptophyta; class Pinopsida; order Pinales; family Pinaceae; genus Picea; species Picea sitchensis. The sequence continues at coordinate 20,061 of SNQJ01S0085172.1, read as the reverse complement.
GAGTCGTCAAAGTAGGGCAGCTCCTGCACCAAGGCAAGTGGCTCACCCGGGGCCAAATTCAACAGAAATTTCCTCATCTGATGGGGGAACTCAATGCAATGGAGACCGTTTCTTCCTAAGGAGTAAGGATTGATCTAGGTGGATATCAGTGGCCACCCACCTTTTCCAGCTGGCTCAAAACAACTTTCTGGCAATTTTGGTAATTTACTATTTTTAGCACTTTTTTGGGTCCTGAACTTCTGGAGCCATTTTGAGGCCCTAAACGATGTTTTTTTGGGTATTTTGCGGTTGTGAAATTTCATCCTAAAATTTTGTGCAACTATTGTATCCTCGGATAGATATTTCCAATGGGCTATCGTACGCCTAAAACGAAGATCGTATGCAAAAGTTACGACCCCGGGAAGTTGATGTACTGAATTACCCAAATGGGGCCCACATGACTTTTGGCACTTCATCTCCTAGGGTTAGGTTTTTGGATGTTTAGGGTTTTTGAAACTCTTTTTTATTGTAAAAAGGCCTTGAGAGCCTCATTGTAATCATCTTCTTGTGAATGATCGTAGTCGTCACATCTCTTCTCATAGATAAGCAGCCACCATTCCAGCAAGCTTGGTTTCCGCTCCATTTTACAGTTAAATCTTGTTTCCTTATTGAATAAAAAACCAGTTTTATTGTATCTCTATTATTCTACATTAATCATCTATTAATAATCTGTAGTCATTTTGTTCTGCTCATAAAATCCATATCAATGGTATCAGATCGATCTACTCCTTTTCGTCTTAATGCATGTCCCCAATGAGGTCGGAGTACAAAGAGTTGGGTCTCGAGCTTGTTTGCCTTGAGGACAAAAGCTCTCACATGCCCAAGTGACCTATCATGGCAGGAGAAAAGAAAGAAGATGGGATAGGAGATCCTTTCAAACTATTGATTGAGGAATCCCTCATGCAATAGAGGAACGAGATGATGGATAGTTTTGCACAAATCCTTCAGCGACTACCAACATGCAACACATCTTCTTTGAGCGGAGGTGTGTTGACGGGCGAAATTGACCGCTCGTCAACTGGAGGAGTGAATCCGGTCCGGTGTTGTCCAATTAATCCAAACCGTTTGGATTAATCCACTCCGACGGGTTTAGTGGCTCCGTTGGCCGATCTAAGTTCTAAAGAAAACGAAAAATATAACTAACGAAAATGAAATAACTTAATAAATAACACTCGTTGACAAATATATATACATCTAATATATATCTACAACTTAACTAATTAATATTTATGAAATAATTCTACTTATCATATGCACAATATATATAAATAATTCTATTTCTAACATATATAATATGTACAAAATACGAATTTTAATCTAAATCTGTGAAAATCGAATGTAGTTTGATTTTTTAAACAACAATAAAGTTATTATCTAATCTTTTTTATTTGTTTTCTTATAATGTTTATATAGAAGAAATCGAATATCAAACTGTCTAATTAAACAAAAGAAATAATAAATGGTAAAAGTGTTTTAACTACAGGGAACTTCTATATCTATTATACTAATGAAATTAAATAACAAGCTGACCTGTTATTGCATCCAATATGTGTTCAATGTGTAACATCTAGTCACGTTGTCTGACGAGGTAAACCTGCTGCAGATCCTGAAATTGTTGCTAATAAATGTGAAGCAGCAAGGATGAAGTTTAAATCATAACAACAGAACATATAAGAGATACGATCACAACAATCTCATGAATTTACAAGTAGCCATATTAAGAAAAATCTTGTTGTGAGAACTTGCATATAAACGTCAATCAAAGATAAAGATAAATCTCTTAATTTTGATTGAATGAATGATTACTGTGTCTTAAATCTGGAACATGAAACATGGATAATATATAAACTTTTAATCTATCAACTTGTAGTAAACCATGACAGCAAAAGAAATCATAATATATTTACAAATTGAAATAAACATGACTTGAATAAAAACACAATACGGAAAAGCTAAAGCTGTGACGAGTATTATATTCCATTCAAGTCTGTAAATGAAAAATCCATAGTCTTGCCCCAAGGCTGAGATGATGCCATGTTTACAAAATAACATGCTTATATAGGTTCCAGGAACAAAATGTTTCCTATTGATAATATCAAATCTTTTCCAAAAATATGGGGGATGCAACCTCCCTGATTTTACTTGATATCAAAATACCAACAGCCTAATCTATTTACTAAAAACACAAAGTTGATATGGTTGGAAGATCTCAACAGTGCCTCATATCTCCTTGGAAATCATGGGTTCCTGAAAACAAATGAAAATGGGGAAATTTTAGATATGTTTTCAATTGTCAAATCAAGCAATTCAAATTTTTCTAACTGGCTACAGAAACCTACAATTTTGTAGCTAGTCATAATAGAAACTACAATCATATTTTATTAAATAAACAGAACAAACTAATCTTTATAAGAGAGATAATCTATTCAATCAAATCATATATCCTAAATTGAGAGTGACAAAATCATGCTAAACTTCAAAAAGATCATACCTCAAATCATGGGATTAAAACATATCAGGCAATCTTGGAGTTTACGATTGTTGTTGCTTCCTCTACATTCTTAAAAATGACAGATCCTATAGTTTTTAGGTGTTTCTCCTTTGCTTGAGTTATGGATTGGAGTCTACTGTTCTCATTTGTCAACAAATCCACTTGGTCTTTTAAATGTTTAAGCCAGGACTGTAGCAAAGGCACATCCGTATAATACCTGTCGATCGAGGATCGACATTGATCACACTGAGACTGTGGGGACTGTGCATTAGCACTGATAGAATTAAGGGTTGGAGAATCGTCCACGCGAAAGGTAGGTTTATCAAAGAGTTGAATACACAAGAATTATGGGTTACCTTTTAGACATGGAGGCAGGTTGTTTACATAGTCATAGTGTGTGTCAGGATAGAACTTGTATGACGTGGGGTCTTCTTCAGCCAAAAAAATCTCAATTTTCGAGTTTGAATCTTCACTTAATTCAATTGTGTTGTTTGTGTCTGCACAGGGTTTGAATTTATTTCGAGCACATCGTGAAATCAAACGACCATCCCTCTTATTCTTGTAATTAACATTGACACTGCCCTTTAGCTTCTTCCCTTTGGGTTTTTTAATAGTTTTAGCACAACTCTTTGGGTTCGAACCTGGTTGATTGTCTGGTTGAGTAACATCAGGGTAGGTCGAGGGTTCATTATTAGGGGAAAGATCATAGGGCAGGAGCGGTGGAGGAGAGGCAGTAGGTTTCACGAGGGTTTCTATGATAACCGGCTTATCAACCTGTCCTAACTCACTGTTGCCAAAGCCATTTCGTGAAATAAATGCATCCCAACAATCATTTTGTAATTGCAACTGGTGCACAAGTATAATTTTTATGAGCCCATGGTGAAATAAAATCGAATCAAACCTCTGCCTCCTAAACCGTTTTCTCATCTTGTACAAACTTCTAAGTAGGAAGTAGGGCATAGTCAACGAGAAGCCAATGAAGCTCATAAGCAATCGCAGATGATACAAGAAAACTAACCCAAATATTCCTTCACAGGTAATGAATTGTTTCACAATATCAAGTAGATCATGCCACCTAGGTTTTAAGGATGAGACTGGCATGCCTCGATCGCAACTAGTAATTTTTCGTGAGGTGAACATAAAAGTCTAGGGGACCTCTTCAACTTTTGCATTCTTGAACCATTTTTGCCCGACAGCTGGTAAACCCATGGCTTGGCTTAAGAACTCCCCAGTTACCTCTAGTTGCATGTTGCGTATCTTTTCTCTGCAACCATCGAAGGTCAATGCGAACTATTGGGAAACTCTCAGATTGAAACCATTAAAATTTTCGATGAACGAATGCCAACCGTTCCTCTCTAAATTGTCCCTGGTGTTATCATAAGATAGCATGGTTTGGATGCCATTGGGCTCGATCCTTACCACTGGAGCCATGATGAATAGAAGGTAATCAACACAGAACTCATAGGCAGAGTTTGATAAAAAACCACAGAGCCATAGCCCTGAGCCTCAACAAAACAATGCTATGACAGTTCAAACGGCAGGCAGAGGCGTTAATCACCATGTGTGGGAACGAAATCGTGAAGCTTGAGACCATACTTGGGGGTAATGACATGTTGTAATTCATATGACACCTTGACATTGGGTACGTATGAGGATTATAAAACTTGGAAAAACATAGTACGCACATTCATAGCTTGATTACAAAGGTAAGTGCATCAAATAAAAATTGAATAATTAAAAGTTTTATGAATAAAAAATCCATCAATATTAATACAAATATAGAATATTAATGAATGGAGGTCTTGCACTTATGCAACCAAGGCATGTTTAGAACCAAGGAGTTATAAACAAGGAGAACAATCATGTTCATAGCAAAAATATGACAATTCAATAATAGACCATATGAATAGTTTTCCTTCAATAAAAAATCGAAATAAAGTGTCAATTCCAGCTGCGGGTTTTCATGCTTACAGTCATGAAAACAAAAATAAAAAAGAAGATATGTAAATAGCGACAAGTGACAAGTGTCGTTTAGTGAGAATTCTCATGATGGGTAATGAAAAATTAGAGACCCTATGTAGGCAGCTTACAAACAATAGAAATTATATTATTGCTGCCAACAATGGTGACACACTGGGAGAAGTAGTTATCTCTGTCAAATGAGCGAGTTCAGATTAGGATAATCATAAAAACTTCGAATCGAAAACAACCAAAAAGCTGTCTGAACATTGTAAGAAGTTATAATGCATTCCAGTTTTTAGACAACTGTTATTTTTAAAGAGACAAAAACTGACAATAATCTTAACAGAAGAGAGTCACGATATTAAGGATAAAATCTTCAATACTGCTGACAGGGCCGCTGCTGCCAGCAGGCGTCCATAGCCTCGGCAGGGATGTCAATTAACCCACTCTGATATCTATATCCTGTCAAGAAGTTCTAGATCAGAACGAAGGACATTTAAGGTCAAAATAGAATCCATATCTAAGAATTTTCTTATAACTAACATTGCTTCGCTGCCAGCGGGCCTGTTCAGTACCCCGAAGAAGTTATCTTGGCGTCATGCATGCATTTACCGGCTGCCAACAGACCTGTTCAGTATCCTGGTGGGTTTACAAGCACTTCCCACAGCTCTCTGAAAATTTATTTAGTTTTTTGAAGATATTTAATAGAGCGGGGTGACGCTGAAAGTTCTAGTTTTTTAACACATCTTAGTATGTCACAGACCTTGAAGAAATTTCTTAGTTGTCCTTCATCAAGATTTAGAAGTAGTTTGTTAATAAAACTGACTTTCAAGAGCAGGGAGACATCTCTAAGTTGTTCTCTTAAGGAACAGGGACAACGTAAAAAGAATTTTTATGGATGATCATGAATACCTTCAGTTACAAATTGAAATCAAGAAACGCTTTTCAAAAAACAAGTTATCTTCAATATGGTTGCAAACTCAGAGAAATACTAGAATTGATGTTCAACAACTTTCAACAATCATTTTCGAGGGGAAAATTTTCTGTTATTTCTTTCCGAACTAACCTATGATGCAGGTATGTGTGTTTCAAAAAGAAAGATTGATAAGCAAAAGGAAAAACCAAAACAAACCAGCAAAGAAAAACAAACCGCAAACAAAACAGAAAATATTTACACAGTGTGTATGGGAACGTCATCAAGCAAAGTACCTTTTTAGAGCTTGGCCATTCACCGAAAAGGTGTCTGGCTGTCCCTCTAAATTCTGTAATTGGAAGGAACTGGGACCCAATTTCTCAGCAATTAAAAATTGTCCTAACCACAAGTTCTAAAACTTAGTATGCTCTCATTTTCTCTCATGAGGTTTGTCCCATTTTAGGACAAGGTCACCTACCTCAAAATTTCTCTCAGAGGCAGAACTGGAATCAAACCAGTTTTTAACAATGAGTTGATGTTGATCCAATTTCCGTTTTTCTTGAGACCTCACTTCTTCTAATTTTAACAAAGCATTAATTCGACTCTCCAAAGGGGGACAATCTTCTTCATGTACTTTCTGTGATAACTGCAGAGATGGAAGAAGGACATGTGGTGGAAGAATCGCCTCCCTACCATAAATGATAAAGAAAGGTGAGTTACCCACAGTAGCTTTAGGAGTTACTCTATTAGCCCAGATTGCATTTAACAATGCGTTATGCGAATTTTTATGGTTTTTGGAGACCATTCTCTTGATAATTTTGATCATATTTTTATTAGTCGATTCTGCCAAACCGTTGTCTTGGGGGTAATAGCTAGCATAGTACTTTAATTTAATTCCTTTTTCTAGAGAGAAATCACTCATTTCAAGAGATGAAAAATAAGAAGCATTGTCAAATACTAGGCACTCAGGGATACCAAAATGAGTAATAATATTTGAATTCAAGAAGGATATTACTTGGCTGGTATTTACAACTTTTAATGGGGCAGCCTCGGACCACCTGGTGAGGTAATCTGTGGTTGTTATGATATATTTATGTTTTTGCAAGGACGACAGATTGATTGGGCCTATAATATCCAGACCCCACTATTGAAAAGGGGAGTCTACCGAGACTGGTTGCAAAGGGAAAGCTGGTTTCTGTAACCGTCCAGATGCTTTTTGACAAATCACACACTTGTGACATAAAACATGAGTGTCTTTAAAAAGGGTAGGCCAGTATCAACCTACTCTTAATACTTTATGGGCAGTGGTGTCTCCACCAAAATGCCCACCAGTTTCCCCTACATGCAATTCCAATAAGACTTTTTCTACTTCATTTTTCTCAAGACAACGCATTGGTACTCCATCAAAATTTTGACGAAACAAAATACCATTAATCAACTGAAAAGAAGTAGATTTTAATCTTAGTGCTCTCCTTTTTGTTGGATCAAGGTGACGAGGGGATGATATGTGTATAAGACAGAATTTTTTGTCATCGTACCAGGGACTAAAAGGGTTTTGCGCACAACAGATTTGATTTTGATAATGTTGTCCTGGGTTTGACATATCACTTTCCTCTTGCTGTCCGACAGCTGAATCAGTGACCAATTTGCATAAACCTTGGCCTCTTACAATTTGTGTTGGGGTGATTTCTATGTCATATTCTTGTAAGGACGTGACCTAGTTTGCCCTTTTTTCACCTAGTTCTTTCTGTACTAACAGATTTCTAACAGCCGGGTAAGGGACAATGATTTTTGTCCTAGATTTCAACAGATAAGATCGGAAGTGATTTACTGATTTGAAAATAGAATAGGCTTGTTGATCTACTGCTGGGTAATTAAGTTCCACCCCCTTGAAGGATGAACTCATAAAGGCGATTGGGACTTCGTTGTTTTCAGCGTTCTTTTGAGTTAGGACGACAGCGTAGGATCGGTCGGAGGCAAATGTGTAGAGGGTGAAGTCTTGTGAAAAGTCGAGGCTCATTAGAGAAGGAGTGTCTATTATGGCCTTTTTTATTGAATCAAAAGTATGGATTTCTAAAGGTCCCCAATGGTACTGTACATTCTTTTTTATTAGGTTTTGTAATGGTCTCACCATTTCTGAAAAGCTAGGGATGAATCTTCTAACAAAGTTTATTTGACCTAAGAAAGATTGCATGGACTTTTTTGATGAGGGAGGGGGCAGTTTCGAAATGACTTGAGTCCTTTCAGGGTTGATAATCATCCCTTCACTCGATACAATGAACCCGAGGAGCTTACCTTGTTCTACTGCGAAGATAGAATTTTTAGGATTTAATTAAATGTCGTACTTACGACATCGCTGTAGAAAGGATCTTAAGTTGGCTAGATGATCTTCTTTATTCTTCGAGAAGACAGTGACGTCATCTAGGTAAACTACTACAGATTGATTAATTAAGCCTCAGAAAGCGATGTCCATTTCTCTCTAGAAAGTGGCACTGGTGTTTATGAGCCCAAAGGGAATCTTTCTATAAGCGTAGGTGCCCCATGGAGTGCGGAAGGTGGTTTTGAGTTGGTCTGGAGGAGACATAAGGACTTGGTTGTACCCTGAAAAACCATCCAACAAGGATAATCTTTCAGAACCAGATACCTATTGAAGGACCTGTTCCATGGGAGGGACAGGGTAGTTGTCTTATCAGACGCTCGGTTAAGATTTTGGAAATCGACACATAGTCGGATTTCACCACTCTTCTTTCTGACAGGGACAAGATTAGAGACCCATTATGTGTGCTTAACTAGGAAGATTATCTTAGCATTCAGGAGTTTGTTTAAATCCTTCTTGACCGTTGGTTCGAGTTTTGGGTGCATTTTCCTTAACTTTTGTTGAAAAGGTTGGGTTTGGGGTTTCATGGGAATAACATGTTGTATGATGTTAGGATCAAAGTTTTTTAGGTCATCGTACGTCCAAGAAAAAACATCTTTGAATTCCTTAAACAACTTAATAAATGCTACTTTTTCTTGCTCAGAACATCCCAACCCTAAATTAATGCACTGTGGATTGTCATTAGTTCCCAAATTTACTTTTTCATGCGTCAAGGAGGAACTATTCATTTTACAGTTCACAGATTTTCTGAACTTGTCGTGAAGATCATAAAATTTTTCTAATCTAATCATAGATTTCGAGATAGAGTTTACCATGTCTGATGAAGATTCTGGAGATCTCAGATCTGGTATTACCATAAATTCATGAAGATTTTCGTCATGGGTACCTTCGTTGATCACCGCACCCTGAAAAGTTTCTTCCATATCTAGAAAACTTATAATCTGGTGATCGTCATTGAAGACTCTCCAATTCGTGATGTTGTCTGGGACGGATGGTCTGAACAACAGTTCGACGGAAAATGCATTTGGAGATAAGCCTTCTGTAGGAAAAAGTTTTGAAGCAACATTAGCTAACAAATCAGCTTCTGAATTATTCAATCTAGGAATAGAATTTATGTTAAATGTGGAAAACTTGTTCATTAAATTCCATACCTTAGTTTGATAGCTTTTAAGGTGTGGAGATAAATAGTGGATAGAATTTTTTACCTGTCTAACCACGATTTTCGAATCACCAAAAATAGTCAAATTCTGAATGTTTAAATCCAGTTCTTTTCTGAGACCTTGCAGGAGTGCCTCATATTCGGCCATGTTATTTGTACATTCGAATTATAAACGACAAGCAATCAAAGTCTTGTTACTTGCTGGATCAATGAGCACGCACCCTGCACCAGCTCCTTCCTTAGATTTTGACCCATCAAAGTACAGAGACCATATTTGATTTTCATCGGTTGCATGTGACCAATGAGAGGAAGTTGTTGGCTATGTATATGTCAAAATTTCAGACTGTTGTTCCTGGTCAGTGATGGTAGAAGTTTCGGCCATGAAATTTCCAAAAAAAGTATCCATCCCCTGTATTTCAGGCGAATTCGCAGAAGGAGTGAATGGTTCATTGGGATCATTTAAATTAGTCACTGTGAACTTCAGATAACGTTCATGATTTACCTTGATTCTTTTTGGCTTTCCGTTCTCGGGTAGCCACAAGTGAGACCAATCCATGGAAAAATACCTATGTAATTGTTTCGACTAGTCTCTACTTAAAAAAAAACCATAAACTTCTGGAATATCTACAACAATAATATCAATCACTTGATGAACTTTAGGATTAGATGACAATCTTATAAGCACATTTCTTAATTTGCCTATTACTTTAACACTAGTTCGATGAAGTTGGATAATTTTCAAGCTAGATGGTTGAACTTCGACATTAATCTTTTGATAGATAGACCAAGGCATTATGTTAGATGACGCACCTGAATCTACCATACAATTATGCACATTCCTATTGAAAATTTCAAAAGTCAACAAAAATGGAGGGACATTTCTGCGAGTACTAACAGTAGAAGTTTGTTGTTTTTTAATCGCAGCCTCTGAAACTGGTTTATCTACATTATTTACAGGAAGGTATCCTTTATCATGAAGCTCGGATGTAGTTTTGGCGGAGGCCTTCTGAGGAATTTTGGGGCTGTTTTGAACACCTTTGTTACTCTCGGATTGCTATTTTTGCTGTTCTCTGCAATATTCTGTAGCATTTTTTGCAAAAGAAAAGAGAATTTTAATAATTCGTAAACAGAAATGTTAGCCCAAAGCTTTTTTAGATCCTCAACCAAATCATAATCTAAACTTGGGTTTACTAAATTATGTTTACTCTCAATCGATTTAGACTGTTTTGGAGACAAAGTCGTAGTGATTTCATAAGAAGGCTTATTTGTTGTTTTGCACCTAGTATTGTAAGGATGTACTGTTTCGAAATTAGCTTGAAAAATGCTATCCAAAAAATGTCCGAAAATATTCAGAGAGGATTCATCTTCTTCAACCGTCTCTTGTTCAGCTACTTCTTCAGGAATCTTGGGAGGAATCAAGTTATCGTGTGCTTCTAGGATCGTTTGAATAGTAAATTGTAGGCTTTCTAGATTTAGGCCTTCAGTATTTGAATTAGGTTGGTTGGTGGGAAAAGGCTTCCTAAAAGGGGGTTTATAAGGCCCTTTACTTGAAGAAGCTTCTTCAGCCAACCTTTTCAAATCTATAACTTGGTTGGACAATTTTTGAACGACTTTCTATAAATTTTCTAAATCCGAATTGTCGGGTTGAGCCTTGTTTTGGGAAGGTCTAGGAATGATTTCGATTTTCTTCTTGGAAGATGAACTAGTCTCTATCTCGTTGCTAGTAGTGTCCTTTAAACTGAGAATGTCTTTCTCGATCTGACTGGCCTCTTCAAAGGCTTCTAACAATGTGGCTTTCTTGTATCTTTTTACCCAAATGGCTATGTTTTGATATTAGGCTTTCGTGTAGTATGTGACTATAAGATTCTCGGCAGACATCAAATCTGTAGGGATTCAGTTCTTTAGTGTGAGGAACCTTTGATTAAAGTCTTTGATATTTTCTTTGGGATTCATTTTTAAACTAGAAAGCTCAATGACTAGAACTTCAGGAGACTTGTCGTCTCCGAACTTCTCAAGAAAACAGGATTAAAATTTCTCCCATGATATGATGGTGTGGGGTTGTTGGGCAAAGTACCATGTAGAGACATTGCCTTCAAAGGTGTAGGGAAACAATCTATAGACTACGTCTTCATGTTCAAAACTACGGAGTCTAATGGCTAACATAAACTTTTTGATGTGATCTTCAGCGATCTGTTTGGAGTCTGGGTCAAACTTAGGGAGCCATTTCTCCGGGTGTTTGGGCAAAGGATGTTGAGGCCCAGGTATGGCCACTACATCTTGTTCAAGCCAGGGTCTGGCGGGATTGTTCACATTGGCCATAGGTGTGGGTGGTGTCGAAGTCTGGGATGAGGAACTACCTTCGTCATAGGATTCTTCTCCAGAAGAAGAGGGAGATGAAGGAGGTGGTGATGGTGGTATACCAGATCCTCCTACTGCAGGAGTGAGGATTGGATCTGTAGGGTTCAAGGTAAGGTCAATACCTCCAAGTTGTTATCTGATATCAGAGAAGTCTAATGGTTGATTCAAAGGTCGGTTTGGTTGTCTTATACGGGCTAAGGCACTGTGCGTTCTTATGAGAGATTGTCGAACAATATCTTGTATGTCACCACCCATAGGATTTGGAGTTTCTGGTTCAACTGTGATCCGTAGATCATCGTTTGATGTGGTTGTTGTTTGAGGGACAATGTTGTCGTCTAAACGACTTCTAGTTACTATAGGTGAGAGGGTAGGTGGGGGAGGAGTCTTACGACCTCCTCGTGCCATTAATAGTTTTCAGGCCCTCCTTCTAGCACCATTTGTTGACGGGCGAAATTGACCGCTCGTTAACTAGAGGAGTGAATCTGGCATGGATGATTTTAGGGGCTAAATTTCGCTAATGGGCTAATTTTCCATGGTTTTTCCAAAAACGAGATTCACTATTTTAAAAATGATTCGCCCAAATTTTATAGGATAAAATTATTTTACCTTAAAAATCACCAAAAAATTATAAAAACTATATAAAATCCTTAGAAACTTGAATATTTTTGCAAAAATATCGCCAAACATTTATAGTTGGCATATGAAGGATAAGTAATATTCACCAAGGTTTCTACATTTTAAAATAAATTTCCATCCTTAAAATCATCCATGGAATCCGGTCCGTGGTTGTCCAATTAACCCAAGCTGTTTGGATTAATCCACTCCTACGGGTTTAGCGGCTCCGTTGGCCAATCTAAGTTCTAAAGAAAAGGAAAAATATAACTAAAGAAAATGCAATAACTTAATAAATAACACTCGCTGAAAAATATATATACATCTAATATATATCTACCACTTAACTAATTAATATTTATGAAATAATTCTACTTATCATATGCACAATATATATAAATAATTCTATTTCTAACATATATAATATGTACAAAATACGAATTTCAATCTAAATCCGTGAAAATCGAATGTAGTTTGATTTTTTAAACAACAGTAAAGTTATTATCTGATCTTTTTTATTGTTTTCTTATAATGTTTATATAAAAGAAATCGAATATCAAATTGTTTAATTAAATAAAAGAAATAATAAATGGTAAAAGTGTTTTAACTACAGAGAACTTCTATATCTATTATACTAATGAAATTAAATAACAAGATGACCTATTATCGCATCCAATATGTGTTCAATGTGTAACATCCAGTCACGTTGTCTGACGAGGTAAACCTGTAGCAGATCCTGAAATTGCTGCTAATAAATGTGAAGTAGCAATGATGAAGTTTAAATCAAAACAATAGAACATATAAGAGATACGATCACAACAATCTCATGATTTTACAAGTAGCCATATTAAGAAAAATCTTGCTGTGAGAACTTGCATATAAACATCAATCAAAGATAAAGATAAATCTCTTAATTCAGATTGAACAAATGATTACTGTGTGTTAAATTTGGAACATGAAACATGGATAATATATAAACTTTTAATCTATCAACTTGTAGTAAACCATGAGAGCGAAAGAAATCATAATATATTTACAAATTGAAATAAACATGACTTGAATAAAAACACAATACGGAAAAGCTAAAGATGTGACGAGTATTATATTCCATTCAAGTCTGTAAATGAAAAATCCATAGTCTTGCCCCAAGGCTGAGATGATGCCATTTTTACAAAATAACATGCTTATATAGGTTCCAGGAACAAAATGTTTCCTGTTGATAATATCAAATCTGTTCCAAAAATATGGGGGATGCAACCTCCCTCATTTTACTTGATATCAAAATACCAACAACCTAATCTATTTACTAAAGATACAAAGTTGATATGGATGGAAGATCTCAACAGTGCCTCATATCTCCTTGGAAATCATGGGTTCCTGAAGACAAATGAAAATGAGGAAATTTTAGATATGTTTTCAATAGTTAAATCAAGTAATTCGAATTTTTATAATTGGCTACAGAATCTTATGATTTTGTAGCTAGTCATAATAGAAACTACAATCATATTTTATTAAATAAATAGAACAAACTAATCTTTATAAGAGAGATAATCTATTCAATCAAATCGTATATCCTAAATTGAGAGTGATAAAATCATGCTAAACTTCAAAAAGATCATACCTCAAATCATGGGATTAAAACATATCAGGCAATCTTAGAGTTTACGATTGCTGTTGCTGCCTCTACATTCTTAAAAAAGACAGATCCTATAGTTTTTAGGCATTTCTCCTTTGCTTGAGTTATGGATTGGAGTCTACTTTTCTCGTTTGTCAACAAATCCACTTGGTCTTTTAAATATTTAAGTCGGGATTGTAGCAAAGACACATCTGTATAATACCTGTTGATCCAGGATCGACATTCATCACACTGTGACTGTGGGGACTATGCATTGGCACTGACAGCATTAAGGGTTGTAGAATCGTCTACGTGAAAGGTAGGTTTATCACAGAGTTGAATACCCGAGAATTCTGGGTTACTTTTCAGACATGGAGGTAGGTTGTTTACATAGTCATAGGGTGTGTCAGGATAGAGCCTGTATGATGTGGGGTCTTCTTCAGCCAAAAACCTCTCAATTTTCGAGTTTGAATCTTCACTTAATTCAATTGTGTTGTTTGTGTCTACACAGGGTTTGAATTTATTTCAAGCACATCATGAAATCAAACGACCAACCCTCTTATTCTTGTAATTAACATCGACGCTGCCCTTTAGCTTCTTCCCTGTGGGTTTTTTAACAGTTTTAGCGCAACTCTTTGGGTGTGAACCCGGTTGATTGTCTGGTTGAGTAACATCAGGGTAGGTTAAGGGTTCATTATTAGGGGCAATATCACAGGGCAAGAGCGGTGGAGGAGAGGCAGTAGGTTTCACGAGGGTTTCTATGATAACCCGGTAATCAACCTGTCCTAACTCACCATTGCCAAATCCATTTTGTGAAATAAATGCATCCCAACAATCATTTTGTAATTGTAACTGGTGCACAAGGATAATTTTTATGAGCCCATGGTGAAATAAACTTGAATCAGACCTCTACCTCCTAAACCATTTTCCCATATTGTACAGACTTCTAAGCAGGAAGTAGGGCATATTCAACGGGAAGCCAATGAAGCTCATAAGCAATCACAGATGATACAAGAAAACTAACCCAAATCTTCCTTCACAGGTAATGAATTGTTTCACAATAGCAAGTAGATCATGCCACCTAGGTTTTAAGGATGAGACTAGTAGACCTCAATCGCAACTAGTAATGTTTCATGAGGTGAACATAAAAGTCCAGGGGACCTCTTCAACTTTTGCATTCTTGAACCATTTTTTCCCAACAGCTGGTAAACCCATGGCTTGGATTAAGAAATCCTTAGTTACCTCTATCTGCACGTCACCTGTCTTTGCTCTGCAACCATCGAAAGTCAATGGAAACGCTTGGGAAACTCTCAGATTGAAACCCTTAAACGTTTTGATGAATGAATGCCAACCGTTCCTCTCTAAATCGTCCCTGGCGTTATCATAAGATAGCAAGGTTTGGATGCCATTGGGCTTGATCCTTACCACTAGATCCATGGCGAACAGAAGGTGATCAACACAGAACTCACAGGTAGGGTTTGATAAAAAGCCACAGAGTCATAGCCCTAAGCCTCAACAAAACAATGCTATGATAGTTCAAACAATAGGCAGAGGCATTAATCACCATGCGTGGGAATGAAATCGTGAATCCCGAGACCATACTCGAGGGTAATGACATGTTGTACTTCATATGATACCTTGACATTGGGTATGTATGAGGATTAGAAAACTTGGAAAAACATAGTACGCACATTCATAGCTTGATTACAAAGGTAAGTGCATCAAATAGAAATTGAATAATTAAAAGTTTTATGAATCAAAAATCCATCAATATTAATACAAAAATAGAATATTAATGAATGGAGGTCTTGCACTTATGCAACCAAGGCATGTTTAGAACCAAGGAGTTATAAACAAGGAGAACAATTATGTTCATAGCAAAAATATGACAATTCAATAATAGATCATATGAATAGTTTTCCTTTAATAAAAAATCGAAACAAAGTGTCAATTCCAGCTGCGGATTTTCATGCTTACGGTCATGAAAACAAAAATCGAAAAGAAGATATGTAAAAAGCGATAGGTGACAAGTGTCGTTTAGTGAGAATTCTCATGATGGGTAATGAAAAATTAGAGACCCTGTGTAGGCAGCTTACAAGCAATAGAAATTATATTATTGCTGCCAACAAGGCGCCGCCCCCTTCAAGGTACAAATAAACTTCGATATTCCTATATTTGAAGGTCAGATAGACACAGATGTTGTAGACACATGGTTGAATCTAGTAGAAGGGTATTTTTCTATCCATAACTTTTCTAATAGAAAAAAGATTACTTTTGCGCTCCTCAAAGTTGTTCCCCATGTCAAAGATTGGTGGGAAACTTTCAGTGAGAAAAGGGAAACAGAGGAACCCTCATTATTTATAGTCACGGCCACCTGGGAATCCTCCAGGGATGCTATTAAGTAACAATACTACCCTGTTGGAAGTTATGACAACTTGCATACCAAATGGACCACACTGTGGAAAGAAAGAGACCAAGCAGTGCCAGATTTCACAAATATCTTCCATACTTTGCGCACCAAGAAGGGTATCAAATATTCAGAGTGAAATCTGGTGCTCAAGTATCACAGTGCTCTGCATAGATACATCGAGACTGAAATGTAATTTCTGTACATATCATCCTTGGGCGCAACCTAACTATATGCCATCAAAATCGAGTAGAAGCTCAAACAAAAGATGTGACAATTTGTGTCAGGGAACCCCACACAAAAAAATCCAGGAAGGGGCGGCCCCAACCCATAGAACAAAGGACAGAGGAAATATCTACAGTATCAGGACAACCAGTCCAAGCCAAAAGCAAAGAAGGACACTGGAAAGACAAAGAAAGATACCGGGAAGTGGTGCGACTTCCATAAGAGCCCTTGGCATAACACTGTTCACTGTCGCTCAAAGAATTCACTGGTGGCCGAAGTGAAATCCTCTGAATTAGATGCAGGTTTTAACTCTGAGTTAGAACTAGAAAAGGGAATACATATCATTGACGTTGAACCCAGTGCCACCGTTGCTACCACCAAGCTCCATCATGTTGAACCAGGCGAGCCAGAAGAAGGAGAGTGCCTCTTCTATTCATAGATGTGAGTAAAAGGAACCCTGCTGCACTTCATCGTTAATAATGGTAGCCAGAAGAACCTCATCTCAGAAGAGGTTGTCAAGTGGTTGGCCCTACTGACAACGCTGCACCCACAACCCTACACCATTGGATGGCCCCGCCAAGAAAGAAATCTCTGCATCAGCCAACAGTGCCGACTGTCATACGACATCAAGCCCTTCAAAGATGAGGTATTGTGTGATGTTGCTCCTCTTGAAGTTTGTGATGTTCTTTTGGGCCAACCTTATTTATGGAAATGTCATGTTGTATATGATTCTAGGCCTCATAGTGTTATTATTACTTTGAACATGTAATTGTACAGGATACTCGAGGTTGTCCCACCTAGTGTTATTTCCTTGATCTCTGCTAAGCAATGCAGGAAGGTCATCTCTTAGACGGGAAAGTTTGTCTTCTTCTTGATTCTCTCTTAAAATGAGCAAAATATCATAGCCACATCTAGGGTCTCTATGACTGAAATATCCACATAGTAGAAGCAAGTATATAAGGTCGTGGAAGAATAATCGGATATCTTCTCCTCACCTACAGGGGTACCTCTGCACTGCTAGGCCAAGCACCCAATCGATATGAACCGTTACGCACCACTGCCCAATGGGCCAGTCTATCATTGCTCTCTGTTAGAGAATGAGGAGATCAAGAGAAATATCCAAGAACTGCTCCACAAGGGGCACATCCATCCCAGCTTATCATGATGGTACAGAAGAAAGATGGAACATGGTGACTCTGCATTGATTACCGAGCTCTGAATAAAATCACAGGCAGAAACCGGTACCTGATTCCCCGAATCGACAACCTCCTTTATCAACTCATGGGGGCCAAATACTTCAGTAATATTGATCTGAAGTTTGGCTACCACCAGGTCCCGATAGAATAGACAAATGTATGGAAGACCGCCTTCAAGTCAAAGGAAGGACTTTTTGAATGGTTGGTCATGCCCTTTGGTTTGACAAATGCTCTAGCCACTTTCATGAGGATGATGGATGATATCCTGCGACCATTCACCAATACTTTTGTA
>SNQJ01S0085171.1:61361-74031 GCA_010110895.2 Picea sitchensis | reverse complement strand
GCGAATACCTCCCGCAACTACCAAAAACATCAACAACAACACTGGAAGAGTGTTGTTCGTACTTCTTATTATTGCATTTTTATTTTGGCCCTTATTTCAGGAAGGTCACAAGTGATAGCTCTAACAAGGAGCTATTGTGACAATTGTTCTCGTTATTGTCTTTATTATTATTATAAGAGTATTATTCTTGTCTATTGTTTTCCCTTGTTGTCGGTCTTGTTCCGAGCAAGTCACAGGTGATGACTCTGAGGGGAGCTATAGTGACGATTGCAGGAGGCAACATTTTAGATGGTCTCTAGTTTGAGACATGGAGCAATCTATCCAAATAAGAAGTCGTATACACGACCATATACATCCATGCACCGAAGAAAAAGGCAACGAAGTTAAAACCTTCTGGCAAGAAGGATACTTTTGTGAGATACAGAGTATCTCAAATGGAGATTGATTATAAGGAGAAGAAGGCTCCAAAGATGACCGAACAAATCCCTCTAGTTCAGTTGATCACTCCTCAGATCGTCAGGAAGAGTTGGTAGAGCCAGAAGGGCCTACCCATAATCGTTGCAGTAACCAAGAAGAGACCAACATGGTCTCGTTACACTTTGCACAAGGTCAGTAGATGTCGAGCCTTCGGTGTTGGCCGGTTTCCCAACTTTCAAACTAGAGGGCCAACCTGTGTGGTTGGAGGTGTTTCCTAGCCTTGGGCTAGATGGGTAGTGTGTGCGCACTACATCACCTAATCCTTGTGATTAGATGCTTGGTCACTGTGGACCGGTTGCCTAGTGTGCCAACCAAACGTTACTAGTTTTGTATGAACTAGATGCCAGATTCTGTGTGAGCTGGCGAGTTTACTAGTTTTGTATGAACTAGATGCCAGACTCTATGTGTGTTGGCGAGGTTACTAGTTCTGTATGAACTAGATGCCAGATTCTATGTGAGCTGGCGAGTTTACTAGTTCTGTATGAACTAGATGTCAGATTCTATATGAGTTGGCGAGGTTACTAGTTCTGTATTAACTAGATGCCAAATTCTGTGTGAGCTGGCGAGTTTACTAGTTCTGTATGAACTAGATGTCAGATTCTGTGTGAGTTGGCGAGGTTACTAGTTCTGTA
The DNA here is from genome assembly GCA_010110895.2 of Picea sitchensis. Classification (NCBI taxonomy): domain Eukaryota; kingdom Viridiplantae; phylum Streptophyta; class Pinopsida; order Pinales; family Pinaceae; genus Picea; species Picea sitchensis. The sequence goes on along the minus strand of SNQJ01S0085171.1, from coordinate 72,922 downwards.
TGAAGTAGATGCCATATTTTGTGTGAGTTGGCGAGGTTACTAGTTTTGTATGAACTAGAAGCCAGATTTTGTGTGAGCTGGCGAGTTTCCTAGTTATGTATGAACTAGTTGAAGGCTCGTGATGACATAAAGCCAGGAAGGATGATGAGACCCCAGATGCATGATTGTGACATGACCATCAAATAGTCTGTGTGCGTGACGATGACAGAGCCCGTATGGCTATGATGGTGATACTTGTGACATGATCTGTTTGATCATGAGATAGCTTGTATTGCTATGGTAATGCTACCTGTAGACTAGTCTGCAAGATCATGTGAGTCTTGCCCATGCCATGTGAGATGGATGGATGTGTTTGAGACCATTACATAAAGAACATATTAGTTAATACCTCCCTAGCTAAGAGGGAGTGTTGATGTTTTGGTAGTTGCGGGAGGTATTAACCTCCAAGTGTAACCTTTGTACTTGGATTAGAATATTCTGAAAGTAAGAGAACCCTTAAACAGATGTGTGAAAAGCCAAGAAGAGAAGTCGGCTCAAGGAGAATATTATTAAATCAAAGGCTCCAGAAAGAGAAGTCACCCCGGTCACTTGGACAGGCTAATATAAATAGGGAGGCGCCTAGCTCATTTGTATACACACACTCACTCACTCACAACAACTAGTGCGCAAGTATAAGGAGCAGCAGCTGCAGCAAAAGAGGGCACAAGTCTAGAGAGAGTACTGCAGCAGTTGTTGTGGAGTATTCTCAGCCTGAGATAGCCTATGTGGCTATGGTGATGCTACCTGTAGACTGGTCTGCAAGATCATGTGAGTCTTGCCCATGCCATGTAAGATGGATGGATGTGTTTGAGACCATTACATAAAGAACATATTAGTTAATACCTCCCTAGCTAAGAGGGAGTGTTGAGGTTTTGGTAGTTGCGGGAGGTATTAAACTCCAAGTGTAGCTTTTATACTTAGATTAGAATATTCTGGAAGTAAGAGAACCCTTAAACAGATGTGTGAAAACCCTAGAAGAGAAGTCGGCAAAGGAGAATATTATTAAACTATTCAAAGGCTCCAGAAAGAGAAGTTGGCCCCAGTCACTTGGATAGGCTAATATAAATAGGGAGGCACCTAGCTCATTTGTATACATACACCCACTCACTCACAACAGCTAGTGCGTAAGTCTAAGGAGCAACAGCTGCAACAGCTAGTGCGCAAGTCTAAGGAGTAGCAGCTGCAGCAGTAGAGGGCGCAAGTCTAGAGAGAGTACTGCAACAGTTGTTGTGGAGTTTCTTAGTCTTTCTGGTATCTCTCTTGTGCGCTTCTCTTGATAAAGGCACGATTCTTTTACTAGAGGTACATTCTCTTGGTATTGTGTTGCTGCTGCAGCAGTGATATTTCTGGTAAGGGTTTATCTGTTGGTTCTAGTATGGACTTGCCGAAATCATTCTATCTAAAAAAAGGTTATTGTGCTCGAGGGTGGGATAGTGAATGCCTATGGTTGGGTGACAATGATGTGACATTGTCTATGGTTAAACGAGCATACCAAAATTTTAACAAAGGGGGTATCGACTTATAATCCTTCCTTAGGGTTTCTAGCAAAATTTCTCAAAGGAGATAAAGACAATATGCAACTATTAAGCCTTTAATAGAGCATACACCATAATGTTCTAAGAACCAACACTTAAACTTGAAGAGGAAGACTGACTCATCCAAGTCGCTATGCATGAAGAAACCTTATTTTCATGAAAGATCCACCTAAACAAGAAAAGCAATGACAAAATTTCTTTATCCTCCATCCAAAACACCAAATCAAGACAAAATGCTCCAAGAAAATTTTAAAAATTTCAGACCTCCTAAGGGATTTCTCCCTCAAGTTGTGATGTTCAAATGAGAGGAAATGCCTCTCTATTTATAGAGGGAAAGGCTCAACTTCCTCTTACAACAAAATATTATTTTCTAAGCTAAAATCCCTTATTCTACCCTATGGAGGGGAAAAGGCCTTCTTTAACAATTAAATAATACAAAACTTGGGCTTTTCATGGCACATGTGCAACAAATAAGGGGCAGATGCCCTGAAGGTGTGCCATCTCCTTGAATAAAGGAAAAGTAGGGTGTTGGTTAAGCATCCAATCTCCAAAGGCCGTTCAATGCTGGTGTTTCGTGATGAAAGCTCTCCAAATGTCATTCATCAAGTGGACAAGCGGTCCTTCAACAATAGGATCTTCTTCCCAATTCCTCAAGTGCACAGGTCGGCCCTCCAGATTCTTCATTGCAAGGATACCTTACAAATTTATATTGACATTCAAACCCGATAGAGGTCGGCACCAGATCTTACACAGGTCAGCCCAAGCAGAATTCTGTCCCCATTGTTTACGCATGTATATATATAGCAACGCCTTTGCATTATCAAGCTGATCCACTTCCAAAGTAAGAGCAATCCTACCACAAGTCTGAGGTGAGCGACCCTCAGCCCTTGTCCTGAATATACTCTGTCAAAAATCCGAAACGGTGCTGGATAGTCCTTTAATTGCTGACTGGAAACAACAGTCCCCAAGGAGATTGATCTTCAAGCATTGTATTAAGACCATGTTGCTCAAGTCCCTATCTTAGCACCCCAATTGTTCGTGTTTGACAATTATTTCTGTATACTTCTGTAATGGAATCACTTATAACTGTCATAAGTGGGCATTTTCCAGGGCCAGTCAAACCAGAACGTGTGCCTTGTCTTCCAATACCATTCGAATTCTGTAATCTCTGGACCGATCACAAGGATATCCGATGTCAACACATTCCTTCTGCCATATCAGTTCAACCATTCGTTGATTTCCTGTAGATCCTCACCATACAGAGGAAACCTTTAGTTCTGCTGAAGATGTTCTCAGGAACCACATTCCAGAATCAAAGAATTTCGGTTGCTGCAGCAAGCACACAAATACTTCATATATACCCAAATTTGTTTACAGAAAATGCTTGGACTATCACAGATTTACGTCCAGATCTCTCAAAAATTTGGACAGCAGATTCATTCAAGAATACCAATATCCAAGGTCTGAGCGCTGTCCCATAGAGCTGTAATGTGGTAAGATGGTAGCATGCTGTCTATGCTAAGCTCTGTGTGAGATAGGCGCCTTTTCAAAGATTGTTGGGCCTTTGATTGCTGTCAAACAAAAGGTTTTTCTGGTTTGATATAACAACATCACAGAAGTATCTTTTCGCAGTAGCTTCTCCAATTCCTCCAGGAGGGGACCAGATCCTTCATGGATCCACCTTCCTTCATCATATTTCAAGACCATGTAAATGTCATCCTCAAAGCTGTCAGGCTGTGCCCCTAGATTCGATTCCTCATTGATTCCAAAGTCATCTAGTGCTGGCTCCATGTGCCCTCGTATCGTAACTGATTCCTTGAACTGRTGAACTGTTTGTCTATGATTTGATTTTTATTCCAGAATAGACCCCATAGTCAATGCTAAAGGGAGGGAACTTATGTCCAACTGATGCACTTCTGAATGGCACTTCTATATGACCTCRAACAGTTTCCTGCCTTGTTCTCACAGGTGGCATAATTGGTCCACCAAATATTTTCAACTGTTTAATTGCCTATTTGTCAGCTAGAGCTTCCGCAGATCAGGTTTTCGAAAACTTCAGTAGGGGATCACCCCCCCCACCCGGCTTAATGTGCTTGAGCTCAGCTCATCATGACAATATCTAGCTGCTTATCATCAATTCTTGGCAAAGGTGCAGGTACCTCTGGAACCAGACCTCTTCTTAAATTTACAACGTGTTTTATCAATGTACATTGTAACCAGCTTCTTGCCATGATCTCTGGTCTTCAGAATCCCAAACAATTCCCATCAGAATGGTGGTTAACAGGTACAATCAACTCCAAGATGTGGTATATATGGCTTTTAAGGAGTGATGCATGCAAAGTATTTGATGGCTTTCAGCAGAGATCACAAATGGTAATATCAATCATGAAAATGACCAGACGAACATAATGGTTTTCTGAAAAATAATCTTTCACTTTCTATGACAGAATGAGTTTGTTAAGGAACTCTTATGGAGGTTAAGTTTCGGATTATGAAGAAGAATGTTTCAGTTGCATGTACGTTGGAATAAATGCTTGAATGATACATCATGATTATGTGCCCCGGTATGTTTCTTTTTGGAATGGGAAAAACTACAGTCTAAGAATATTGTGAAGTCTTGTGTTCCAGTAGAGTTCTTGTGTCCTGTAATTGTTTGACAGAGGAACCCTTATTTTTCTATCTTGTTTCCCATCTATCAAATGTGCTAAATCTGATTTCTATTGGATCTCTGCCATATTCTCCAGTGATGTTAGTATATGGTGGAATTTTCTTGTTCATATTTTTCCAGACCATCAAGTGGGCAGCATTTGAATTCTATAGAGCTTTGACATATCCTATTGTGATGTTGGCATCCAGTGAGTTTTATGTAATATTCCAATTTCGTCATATTAAATCCTCTATTCACTTCGTATTCATCCATCTCTTCACTTCAAAAAGCTGCTCGTCATATTTTCTTTAGATTTTAAATTTTGAATCCTTTAAATATTAAATTTTAAACTTTAAATTCCCAATTCTTGAAATTTTAGCATGTTACTAAATATATTGGCATTGGCTTGTCCTGTCTTACTATAAGATTCTTGAAAACTTAATGTCTCAAATCAGTTGGTATACTTTCCAGTGTCTTAAAATAAGAAGTATGAATTGTATAAATTATAAAGACCTCTAAATGAAGTGGAAGGGATATAAAAGTGAATAGCATTTGTGAATCGATGTTGTCCACAAAATACTCCTAAATACTGCAAGCAAACTATAAAAGAATAATCAAGAATTTCATTAGGAGAACAAACAAAAATGATGATAAAGATTGGTGGTAATTCAAATAGATTATCACAAATGTGTTTCAACAACATTACATATATAAGAACAAACAAATAACCAACAATGCAAAACATACTTGACCAGCATTGCGAGAGTCTGGATCAATTTGCAAGCACCGCTCATATGCCTCTATCGCAAGTATGATATTACCTGCATCCCTGTGCAAAACCCCTGTAAAGACAAACATGCACATGCACACATGAAAAGTGAATAAATGTTTAATACCGGCAAGAGAAAAACAACATAAAGGAAAACACATCAATGAAGATTAAATAGAAAAACAATCACAAGCCTGTGTGATGAACGTAGCATTGTTGTTTAGTGAACATAAACAACTTGAAAAAAGTGTCTGTGTATGTATGTATGTATTGTAGGTTGATTATAGTTTCAAAAGACAAATATGCAACTAGAATCTTGTCATTGTTTAATTGAAAGCCACAAAAGGCCAGACAAACATCAATATGTATAGTAGAAAGTACTAACATTTTTAAGATAAGTAGCATACTTGAACCAAAAAATAATCCAATCAAATTACATGGCATGAATTGATCTTAGACTAAGCATCGACCATAATTGTCTTGAAGGCCAGTATCAATTTGAAAAGCTAATGCATGTCAACAATAAGCTATACAATCTTGGCAATCCCATCAAAGGGTAGAGGTTGGGTTCAATCATTAAAACTAATGTGAGCTGGCAAACTCCACAAACTATATACAGAAGTTGATTTTGATGGGTTGTCAAACAAATAGAGGGGAGAGAAATAGAGAGAAATTATATTTATGTCCACTAGTGACTAAATATAGGTCGATGGAACTCCAGTATATAACAAGTATTAATAGCCAAATGAGGAGCGCTTAGGAAAGGTGAAAATATATCTAAAAGGCTAAACCCTCAAATAATGAAATAAAGAACACTTTTGTGACGGAAGACAGAGAGAGCAAAAAGGGTAATAATGAAAAGAACAAGTCAACCAAGCACTGTTTATTCCTTTTTTGGATCAAAGAAGCCCAAATCATCAACTATCATGAAGACAAAGAGAGCAAATAAGGTAATAATGGAAAGAACAAGTCAACCAAGCACCCTCTATTACTTGTTTGGATCGAAGAAGTTTGAATCATCAACCACTATGAAATAACTAATAATGCAATGGAGAAGGGTTTCGACTAGGGGAACTCTACTATAGTAGGGGGTTCTACCCAAGCACTACTTCCATCCATGGTCAAAGATCGCCTAAAAGAAGAAAATATCTAGTGATGTGCACCTCCCCGCAAGAGATGTGTTTGTTACAAGAGTGGGCAGAAAACCCCTCTATGTTGAGCAATAAAAGAAGTTTGATGAGTTGTATTAAGGCAGTGCAAGTGATGAGGCACTGTCCAACCAATTTGCTATTAAGTTAGGATCTACGATATTTGCATGGCATTTGATGTTCCCACTAGCTAAAATAGGTCTAAATAAGGATGTGGTCAATCTAGTAGATATGGCGAGGCTATGTAGGGGCCTACCATGTAAAGGTAACCACCTCTATGAGGAAAAATGCCAAGCATCTCTGGTAAAGCTAGCGAAAAAGACTAGAGAGGGACCTATCTACTTCATAAAAGATGGGACATCTAAAAAATGAAGGTGCTCCTCCTCCTACAAGTCATATCTTCTCGAGGAATATGCTTAGTTGTCTAACCTACAAATGGAACACACTCTCACCTAACCAAGAGGGATACTAAGACCATGTGACCAATGTTACCATGAACAGTCTAGTAAAAAAATACCACCATCAGCAATTGTGATCTTCATAGAAGGCTAGGATTGGACTAATAAGACATCATAGGATTCTAGAAAAACAAAATGCAAATTGACAAGACTAGGATCGGATCAATGAATCAAGAACAATTTGACAATCTATGAAGAAGAATCTAATCCAAGTAAAAATTTAGTTGATAAGAATAAAAAGTGGTAAGCATCCTGATTATCAACGGGTTGTGTTCATCAGATTTTGTAGTTGTCATAATGCAGTGTCTTGTCATCATAGTAATGCCTCTAGGGATATTATTTAACCTTTAGTAATGTAATGTTGTCTTGGTAATGTCCTCTTAGAAAATAACCAAGTACATGTGACCAAAGGGGATCTATATAGTTACCACTATATTTTCCAATCTTTATGCAATAAAAGTCGCAGAACAGAGAACTAAATTGGCCTAATGTGCAGGAAAAACACTTAAAACCGATGTTTTATTATTGGTTATTCCCCACACAAATCTGCAATTAAGTTCGGAAAAAGCAATGATATTCATGTCTTTTCACTTCAAATGCTTAAAAATCAAATATGTTCCTTGTCCTTGGTAAATGTTCAATGGAGTGAATGAAATACAAACTTCCAAGGCAAATGAAATTATTTGAATCTTGCAAGTTCAAGTACTTTAGAAATAAAAATTCAAATGAATAAGAGCTCTGCAAAAGACAGATTTCTTACACACAAGTATCCTCATATTGGTCGCCAAGAGATGTTGATCGAATCTTCATTACTCATAGTTGTAGAAAGAACAAATATCCAAACAAGTTGGACACAAATCAACGGTCTCAGGGATCTTGAGAGATAGATGTAATCACACCAAGATTATGGTAGTGCATGTGTGAAACTCAACCAGTACGATAGCATAAGTACTTGCTCAAAAAACTAAATCTCGAACGAATTGAAAGGACGCAAGAAATGGAAGGTTGAAGGCATTGATGATTGTCTCCTTTGCTTACAACCTTATTTATAGCCAATAGAAGATGAAAAGGGACGTGTATCAAGAATAAAGTGTTAGTTTTAGCTCGGTTTGGTGTCTCAGTTGTGCCTATTGTCCTAGGCCAGCTAAGGGACACCTTAATTAACCCAAATCAGCTTTTTTTATCTCAGCTTTAGGTTTAGGCTTGCAGCAAATTCCTCCTTGAGTGGAATGTGGGGCCCAGGGAGAGAAGGTGCAGCTCATGAAGGTGGCTGGGTAGTTTGTGGGACCCAAACCAAGGAGTACGCACCTCTAAGGTGGCTGCTAGTGGAGTGTGGGTCCATGTCCAAGGGGGGGCACACCTCCTAGTGGAGAGTGGGATCCAGCAGCCCCAACTCTCAGCCATCGAGACCAAGCCTTGGCACACATGTCAAAGAGGATGGGAAGCTGCTAGGTAGATGAAAGGAGGCTGAGGGTGAGAGAACAAAACATATTCTCATTTGTGAGTAAGCAAGTGAGCAAAAGAAGGGGTGCTTGAGGCTGAGGAAGGAGGGAGAACTGTGCTGGAGCAAGCAGCAGCTGAGGAGACTGATTCTAGTACTGAAAGGCAGCTGGAAGAGATCAGGTTCAGGGAAATATGAGGCTGCCAGCACCAGGCTCAACTCAGGCCAAGTTTTACAGCAGCAAGGAAGGCGAGTTAGAGCTCTACATCCTCATCCAGGACTGGCCAGATTCATCTATTCTGTTCAGCAAAGAACAGGGCCAATTCTGGGTGCAATTTCAGTCAACAGCAGGCTGTACCAGAGGCCATACAGCTACAGCAAGGAGTGCTGAGTTAGCTGGGCCGCACAGAGCCTGTGGAGAGGAAAAACCCTGCCCAGAAATTTTCTGTAAGAAATTTCTGTATTGTATTTTGCCGTAAAATTCCTCAGAAGCCTCAATAAGAAGCCCTCCTTTGCTGGTTTTTCTCCACACTGGGGTTCCAGGGTACTTCTGGTGTCTATGTGTTTTTTATGCTTGGTTCACTGTATGTTTCCGCTGCAAATTTTATGTTTTATATCTCAGCTGTAGGTTACTGCATAAATTCAGATTTTATATCAGCATTGATATTTTCTGTTAAGATAATTTATTGGCTGCAATCTCAGTGACTGAGATATGGGTATAAATTTCAACATAAAGTTGACCCTTGCTTTAGAAAGTATTGTAAAAAAAGGAGGTGCCTTTCTCATGCACTTTAAAAGCACTGAAAAGCGACTGAAAGGCACTACAAAACTAAATGAAAGCACTAAGGTCTGCCTGGAGTATCACAAGTGGGGGCACCCACTTCTTGCTAAAGATAACCTGTTCAATCTTCAACTATGAGAATGAAGACCTGCGACCATTTGCTAAGTTTGGCTGAAGCACTCGCAAACCGTCAATGTCAAAACAATGAACTCATGAAAAGCTCATCCTCTAATGTATCCACGAACCATCCTAGCTAAATGATGAACTCTCGATGAGAATTGCATCCCCTAATGTATCCATGAAGTTTGAACTGTCGATGAAAAAGTTCACATCGATGAACCATCGATACTGAAAGTTTACCCTTTAATGTAGCCATGAACCATCAATGCTGAAAGATGAACTTCCAATGAGAAGTTCATCTGCTAATGTATCCCTGAACCGTCAATACCAAATCAATCAAAATGAACTTTTGAGAAGTTCATTTTGAAGTGACAACAGGGCCAAATCTGAAATTGAAGCCTTTGAGGTGGAAACTATTTCAGTGTATGAAGAAAATCAGAGAAAATGCAACCAAGCCAGATTTACCAAACTATCCAAACATCAACCCAATTTTCAATGTCAAACAGCTCATCAGCAATCCATAATGATACACAAGAAACTTTCACCATAAGTAGAAGTAAGGTGATTCCCTCCTCGAGTTCAAAATACATGCTTCAAAGAAGTACACTGGTAGGCGACTAAAAAAGCATATGTGGCTCACTATCCAAATGGTGCTTCATACCATCTGCAACTCATAACAGAATTTAAAAAAAAAACAGATTTGGTTTTCCTATAAGCACTATCCAACATCTACTGTGTCTTGAATTTCCACTGCAAATATACTAATGCAATTCATATGGAAGAACACACACAAATCAAATTAACCATCTATGTTCTAAGAATTAAACTGTTCTGAGGAAAACAGTCAGTCATCAAGAATAGAAAAGATGCATACAGATAAATAGGAAGGAATTAATTCTCGATAGGAAATCAAAAAGTAACCAATGACAGTCTCAAACACAGAATAGTCTTCAAGTCTGCATACACTGCACAAAACAGCCCTTGTTAAAATATCTTGTAACTCCATGCCCAAGAAGGATGCAACAACATTTGGATCAGTCAATCATGCTTGTAAATTTCATGCACACACAACTCCAGCAACAGAAGCAATTTTATGCCACTGCAATTTAACATTCACTGCCAACTAATGCAGAACATTGTTTCATCTTTAGAAATAATTAACATGACATTTAGGGACAGCTCTGCGATTATATTTAAATAATTACTGGGAAAAGTTGGAGAAGACTAGAAAACTGAAGGCTCGGTATCGTCACCTAGATTATTATAAGCTTCTGCATATGCAGGATTTGCCATTATAGCCTTTTCAATCATGCTTGCAGCAGCATCCATTTTACCCTGTATGCATGAAAGCAAATAGTTGTATAGTAAAGATGTGAAGCATTCTAACATTCTAAACAAGACCCCGTATGTAAAACATGAACCAACCTGGACAGTGTAAACCACACCAAGATTATTAAGAGATTGTGAAAAACTAGGTTTGATCGACAAAGCCATCTGCAGAACATAAGGAGACACTTAAGTAAAGCAGGTCATCACCTCAGCTTGCAGTTGCAACAAACAATGAAGTTTGAGAAAAAACAGCCAAAAACCAAACAGTGTATAGGCAACTCACCTGGTAGCACTCCACAGCTTTGTCAAGATTATCCCTGTCTTTGTATATGACTCCTAAATTATTGCATGCTTCCGCACAATGTGGATTGAAGTGCAAGGCAAGCTCATACATCACAATTGCCTTAAGACAGACAGACAGATAGACAGATAAACATGGAAACACCTTGAATATATACAATAAAGAAAGCCATGCCACTCTCAAGATGAAAGAAACATTAATCAGAATAAGCATATGTATTTATCTCAGTATTGGTGTAGGCCAAGTAACTGCCTAAAGCTAATAGAACAACTGCATCCATCCACAATGCATATAAAAAATGGATAGCTTCAAAACCTTATTTGCACACTAAAAAATATAGAATAGTAAAACAAAAAAGGCACTAGAAAGACAAAATTCAAAATACCAACCAGAATCAACAGAACTATTGAAAACAAATCAGTAAGCTTGTATCCATATGAGGAAAAGTAATTACAAATAATGCATATTTGTCAGATCTGAGACTAATTTGTCTAGTTCAAGTAAGATAGTCAACACTCAAGTTACACTTACCATGTCAAATTTTAGTAGTTCACCATATGCAACACCAAGATTATACATAGCATCTGCATAGTGCCAATTATAAAGTAATGCCTTCTTGTAATGAGCTATACCCTGATGTATATCTCCTTCAAGCTTCACCTGCATTTTATTACAGTTATCAGGCCTCTTCAGAGCTTTAACATTCAACAACGAAATCAGAGAATATTCGCAACAAAGTTGGAATAGCAACTCAAAGTAAGGCACCAAAGGCATCTCAGGATATCCAAAATTAAAATCCACAACAGATACTGTAACTTAAAGGATTCACAATATCATATGATATCCAGATATAGAAATATGGTAGTGAACATATATCACACCAATCAGCATCCATTATTCTGAATTTTGAACAAGCAGCTCTGGATGATGTCTCAAACAAGACTGTCTAATGTGTTTGCAGGAAGCCAACAGTTACAGTCATGATACATGAGG
>SNQJ01S0085171.1:25484-39622 GCA_010110895.2 Picea sitchensis | reverse complement strand
AGATAGAAAAAAGGTGAGGTTGGGGATGGACACTTCAAGGGATGTGGAAGGTAATTCCATCTTTCCTAGCATATGTTAAATCCACTAAATGGTCAAGGAAAGTTTGGACTAGCAAATATGGCAAAGCCAACTACTACAACCTTACGACAACAAGGTTGGTTGAGTGTTGAAGTCCTTGGCTTGGAAGGTATTGATGTTGACTATTGCCAAGGTTGTATTAGGAGATTGGTGTAGAGTCCTATCAAACTGAAAATGGAGTATGACCCTTTGGTATGGTGCAAAAACCCTTCTTTGGGAAAATTCACAGCAAGTCTTGGATAATGCTACTGATGAAGAAGAGGGGCAGAAGCAACTTGGTGGTGGGGGAGATTTTGGAAAGTCAAAGCTTCTATGGAGTCTAGAATTTTTATGTGATTAGCATTAGCTAACAAAGCCTTGAATTGGTAGGTCCTCCACGAGAGGGCACGACATGGCCCAAGGAGATGCACACTTTGTAGGAGTCAGGTGGAAACAATAGATCATCTACTGGTTCATTGTGCTTTTATTGAGGAGGTCCGAAAGCTTATTCTTCCACTAGTCAAAGGTCAAGAATCTTGGCAAGAGGCATCCTTGTTAGACTATAAAAAGAAATGGTTTAAAGATAGATCTATTAAAACATAGATCTCTTCATCCGATTGCATCTAGAGCCATTTGGCTAGCAAGGAACTCTACTACTCTAGCATCTTCTAGGAGTTTCCTCCATTCCAAGGTCATCAACAAATCAAATACCTCTATGATGGAATTAAATGTATCACAAAGCCCAAAGTCCTAAGGCAAGTAGGAAATCTGGTGATTTGGTTTTTTTATTTAGGTTTTTTTGTTTCTTTTGTGCTTTCTACTCTTCCCTAATGTATTTTTTGTCTATCTACCTTTGTTATTTTATCACATGTTTCAATTCCTATGTGCTTGGCTGCATCCCCCAAAAATAACCCACAAAGATGCTTCCTCACATGCGTATATGAAGTCGTGTAAGTTTTATTATAATGGGGGCATTTAAATTTAGTGGTTCCACTCCCTTTCTCTCCCTCATTCCTTGCCCTCTCCACAGTATGGGTCATCCTAACCACAAAGATTCTCACATTCATTCCCACCATCGGTATTGCCCATCAACACCATTATAAAAAAATGGAAGAATATATCATATACCCAACATGCTTCTTGAGATAGAATGAGGGAAAAGGAATGGAAAAGAGTAGGAAAAGAGAACATTCAACACAAAAGACAAAAAAGACAAGCAAGAATGGGCATAGAGCTTGTCTCTTGAATCTTCAACAATGGTGAATGACTACAGTATCCTTCAAACTCCCCTCCAAGCTCTCCATAAACCCAAGCCATGGGTTGTGGATCTTATTGAGGCCTTCCGTTATGCCTCGCATGCAAAAAAAAACTCAAAATGTGAAATTTTGTAGGAATGTTTTCACTCGACACAAGAGTGCTTCATGAGCATTTTTTAATCGCAGGAGCACTCTCGATTCACGCAAGGAATTCTCTAGGTTAACTTAGGGAGCACTCCAAGTTCCTAATGTTCGGTCCAAGAGCACTAGAGAAGTGCACTTCTAGGAATGCTTCCTTACAACAAGCTTGCATCCCTGCAACAACAACAACAAAGCAAAAGAAGAAAAAAACAAAATCAAGATTTAAAACAAATTATCCAATAGCTAGCTACATGAGCAATGCTCAGTTTTCACCTCTCAAACATGGTAGTATTGCCAAAAAAAAAGTTAAAGGCCAGTATAGCTCTTATGGAGGAAAACAAGAATGAGGGCTAGGGTCAAACAAGTACAAGTCTAGAATCAACAAATGCGGCAACACTAAGCAAGTAACATGAGCTAGCAACAAAAGAGAATTACTCAATTATCGTGATCCAAATGTATGCAACCCAAATGAAGGAAGGCCACAATGGACAACAGTGTCGATGTATCTCAATTATTCGACCTTGGGCCCTGCTATCCCCATTTTGCGGATAACTAAGGAGATTATGTCTCAAGGCCCTCAGGTTGCAGATATGGAGTGTCGAGAGGCCACATGACCAACAGTATCCCTTTTGCACAGCTAGAGACCCACATCGCCACCACAATGACCCAGCACTCGGTCATCATCCACACTAGCTTGTCACCACAGGTCACTTGGGTCTTGCTCCATGCGGTACAAGTCAGGTATGATGGTGGGTATCATTTGAATATTTGAGGCATTCTAGCTTGTGTATCAGAGGTTATTTTTTATTATGAGACATTTTCTTTGGAAACTATGCCTTTTACCTTGTTTAGATGTTGGTGGTTGGCTTGGGGCACTCCGGTAGATGGTCGCCCTTAGGATGGAGTGTTTTTGGAAGCTTCCTTTGATGAGTCATCGTGCCACTCCCGAAAATACTTACCACTTTCCATCATTATTTCCCCTCGTGACATCATCTCTTGGGATTTTGGGGTAGACTGACCCTAGAAGGGACCATTCCTCATTTCCTGGGAAGAAGGGGCTGAAGGCCCAAAGGGGAGTTAGCTGGCAAAAGATAAAATCTTGATGAAAGAACCTTCCAGATGCTTCGCCCAGGGGATCCCGAGAAACTTGAAAGCAATGAAAAGCTTCTCCGCAAGAAAATAAGGACCTCATGAAAAGAATAAATAAAGATGCTTAAAGGATCAATTGAGGATAGGGGGTCTCATCACGAGCCAACCTATTACGTCCATGGATATCTAACGGTATGACATTATCATTTATGGCCATCACACCAAGGTAATGGCTCTCAGTTGCATGGCTAAGGGAAAGGGGGTCTCATCACGAGCCAGCCTTCTCATTTCCGTGAAAATACTTGTGGGTGACATTGTCGATATCTGGTCACCACGCCAGGGCAGTGGCCTCCAACTCACCCTATGTTATATTGAAAGAAAATACAAAGAAAGAAAGATAAAAGGCAATTGATGGGCTTGGAAAAAATGCATTATGGACAAAGGTGCGGCACACCCTCCACAAAGGCACCCATAAATGAGATATTATGGACCCTTGCATATCATGAACCCCATGCCCATTGAGTACTGCCCCCATCCATTCCATTTCATTCACATGACTCAGATAGGGTTGTTCCTAGACTTAGGGGGTTTGATCCATTGAAAAGAAGTACCATGCCAACCCTCCCACAACCAAACTTGGCAAAACGTCTAGTTTCTTAAGCACATGTGTGTATGATGTAGTCCTAGTATACATGCTTTAATGGCTCTTTTATTGATTCGATTCACTCATCATGATGCTTTGACTTGAGATCCTTGGAGGGCGTACCCATTTGCCTTGCAGGTACAAGTTGGTGGCCAATTTTGGAAGAACAAGCCTAGCTTAGGCTTCCATGAGGGCAAGCAGTCCACAAGATGGATGACATAGGCCCACATGCCAGATGACAAAGAGATGCTTTCAAAGGCCTACGAGACAACTGGATAGACATAGCCCACCCTTTGCATGCCAAACGACTTGCCCAGAAGGAGCAAAACATTACTCCATAGGGGCTTGACATCACATTTGAGGGGCATATGGTGGTTGATGAGGAATGAGAGCATGACACAAGTCATTTTGAGGTGGAGAGGCTCTGGATGATTACCACATGGCCTTTGGAGGCCCTACTTTGCAGCCCAGCTCCAACAACTTGCTCAATTTTCCAAAACATCCTCCTTCAAGGGATGACATCACCTTTGTTTTAGGGTTTTATTTGTGCAAAAGTGAAATTAAAGAGAATTTTTAAATATTATCTTTGTAAATGGGCAAGATTAGGGTTGTTGACCCCTAATCTTGTGTTTTACTTAATATTATGTGAACAAACTATGTTAGCTACATTTTGTATAAATAGAGATCATAAGATCTTATTTTAAAGACATAACTCTCCATTGTGAGAGGCTCTTGGACTGAAATTTTTGCTCTCTTTGACTACTTCTCTCTCTTGTGATTTTGTCTATGGCTATGTCTTGTTTATGGTTGATGAAGATGGTGCACTAGCCTTGGAAGGCTTTCTTCATTGCTTTCTTTTGGTGGTTAGTCTAGCTTTTATTGCCTTTTAATGCTTGAAAGTGTTATTTATTTCATTGTATTATTATTTGTACAAGTTAAAGGTTCTATTTGCTTGAGCCAAGTAGAGTATAAGGGCATACACCCCTACTTGTGTTTCCACCATTTTATTTCTAAGGGAATATTGCTTCATAAGGGTTTACTATGAGGAGTATAATTGCATACACCCTCCTAGTCTATCTAGCTTTTCCACATTCTCTTGACTCCATTAACTCTTTTTTTAAAGGCACTAGTCATTTACTTATTGAATGGGAGAAATAAATTGCTACCTTGGTAAACGTACAAATTTCAAGTTTTGAAGTTGTCTCTTTCTCCCTTAGGGCATCCTCTTTCTCCCACAAATTCTTATTGTTGTAGTAAAACTAAACTACAGCCATTAGGGCTTCTTTAAACTCTAACCCTAACCACTAATATCTCACAAAATAACCCTAGACTAACCCTCTAACTTTACTAGTTTAACCTACTAACCTAGGTGCATCTATTGAGCTAGCTTTTGGCACTTTTTGATGCTCAGATTTGTTGTTGTACTTCATTGAATGCTACAGCCATAAGGCTGATATACTGCTGCAGAAATCTACTTTTATGACAGCCATCTTTATTCAGTCTTGAAGTGTTATTTTCGGTCCACATTGGTTACTAGTTTTATTGCTGACATTGTTGAATATATAGACCTTTTACTTGTTGATTTGGATGTAATCTATTGCTGATTTACTAACTTGTATGCTGTTGTATTTTAGGGACAGCAAGCTTAACTTGCTGATCCATTACTATACTTGGTTGGAAAAGTGTCTTTTCTTGTGTCTCGAGCAAGTACAGGTGCACCGGCAACTATCTTTTTACTCGGTATCCATTTTCCTCTCTTTACTTACCATTTTCAACCAATCTATTCTTCCATCACTTGACCTTCCGGAGGACTTCTCCTTACACCTCCCTTCATCCTTCTCATTCCCCCTAGGGTCTTTGGGATCGCCTCCCATGAGTGACCTTAGTCACCCCCCAAGTGCGGGACCTACATCGAGGTGACATTGGGTGTAGTGTCCCACAGTTGTAGCACATGCTTTGTGGTTGGGTCAGGCTTTGCCCAACCTACAACTTGTGTTATAACATGCCCAAATAGTCAAAAGCAAGGAATTCTATATGACTAGAACCAAGTGACCACAAGTGACATCATTTCCACTTTTCTAGTGGTGGAACAAACCATAACATCACTCAACCTACCATGCAACATTGAAGACATCAAGGTCCTGCATGAGCAGTAGAAGCCCAAAAGGTGGACATCAATAAACCTATTCATAAAGGTTCAACTACTAACACACAATATGCTAACCACCATCAAGAATGCCATGAAATTTGCAAAGACAAATAAACTACCATTTGTAGCATTTCAAGTGAACAAAGCAACACTGCAATAGGAGGCAATCTAACAATGTTTGAAATTGGACATAGAACAATTCATGCAAAAGGCAATCAAACTCGAAGTAAAACAAAGATTGGCTAGCAAAGTTTCCTACCATGATACTACAGCAAATAGAACAAATTAGCCAAACCAAACAACGATTGTGCAATGCAATCTCCCAATTTGCTAAATAGAATTTGCACAATACTATCTCCAAATTTGTGAAATTATCAAGGTTACCAAGAGACATTCACAACAACCACCAATACTAATCAATCTCAAGGAATTGACGAAGCAACCGAAATGCGTGACTATGGACTCTAAATCAATTTTAGCATCCTTCATTTTCAAATCTACAAATCATGCAAAAGTAACAATATCCATGCCCAGAGGCCTTCAAACTTTGCAAGATTCTTAAAGCGATAATTTCCAAAAAAGTCTTGGGAGCAAAGTATTCCCAAGAACGTTTTGTAAATGTAGGGCTTGTACAACAGGGCGTAGCTGGTTGGTAAAGAAAGGGTGGTGATATCCCCCACGCCAGATTTCAAATACCCCCAAATACATGTTAGCCCCTTATGGGCCATCATGGCCGTGCAATTGGAACGAGTATTATGATGGATAGAATTCCTAACCTTAGTGCCAAAGCCTTCAAAAAAATGTATAGAATGCCAAATTAGTTACAAAAAATGTAGACTTCAATGCTACTAATAGGAAAATACTACATTATTAAGAGCTTGAAAATGTGATTCACAGTAGATTAGAACATCAACAATTTAGTACAACTCTGAAGACTTTGTAACCAATAGTTAACTGTTTAGAGGTTACAAAGTTAAAAGAAATAGCATGAAGTAGAAAAGTAAATGAAGTTGAACCAGATAACATCAACCATCTAGCAATTACAAAGTTATAAACTAGATAACAGGAAGTGAATATGAAATGAAATAGGCTATCATAAGCAAAGAGTTATCACGATTCACAAGTATAGAATAATGTTTACAAAATAGGCCATGTGCCTAATTTATAAAACAGATACTGGAAATTGAAAAACTAAATAGAGTTGAGGTCTATGACAAGTAAAGAAATGAAAAAAGAGAAACAATTCTACTATCTACTGTTGTTTCCTCTTGTCATGAGCAATTTCAAAACCCTGATCAATGATGAGTGAAATGAGTCAATGACAAATGGAATAAGAAAAGAAGATGGATTGGAGCTTTTATAAGCTCTAAACTCTCCTCCATAGTGTATGGGGCCTACTAGGGCCTTCCCATAGTCCCAAACTTTTTTAAAAAAGAAAAATAATTAGCCATCAATCAACTATGTGGGGAGCATTCCCATGAGTGCTTGAAACGTTCTTGGAAGCACTTGAAGTGCATCTGCCCATGTCAAGCACACACTCCTGCAACACTGTATCCAGCACAGGGGCAAGAGGGGCAAGTGCACTCCCATGGAATATAGGTTTCTACTAGGCCCTCCACATTCCACCCCCGACAAATTGTTCTTGGAGGATACAAACAAATTCAGCCTCAAAGCCCCCTTTCTCTAGAGAGCTTAAAAAAACAACATATGATAAGTATCTAACAATGTTTCCATAAATAGATTATCATACTAAATCTGAATTGCTAGGATTGGAATCTGGAAAGATTACCTTCTAAAGGTTCTGATGATGGACAAAAAAGCCAAATAATCATAAGTGGCAAGTTTACCCTACAAGTATTTTGGATAGAGGAAACATTAAACAATTTGATTGGACAAAAAGAAAACATTATGAGCTTTATATGTTTTACAAAATTCAAATCCCTTTTCTTATTGTTTACTGCCTCAATGATTATTGTCATGACACAAATTCCATTAAAGAAGAAGTTGTCCGGGTGATTTATCATCTATTTGTTGCAAATCCACTCGCTGAAGTTGTTTTGTGTCGATGCATGTTGTACTCATTCTGGGACATCTCGGTGGGAAGAACTAAATCTATCTGTTTTGCTTTTGCAACAAAGACTTTTTTTGGAAAGCAGATACTAACATGGATTCTGCAAAAATTTTGATAATGTGAATGCCACATTAAAAAATTAAAAAAGATGATAAACTGCCAAGAAAATGAATCCAAATGTGAATTGTTGGTTACAAGTGGTAGCTTTATCCTTGAAAGCAAGTCGTTCATTTCGGAAGTTCTAAGGAGTACCAGTATTTTACAAGAAATATCTTTGTCTAGAATAACCAAGCCTGTGAATGTTGTCAGAATGCTATACCTAAGACTCAAGAGTGCTTATTTGATGGAAGAGCAGTCAGTTCAAACTCCTATCAGTGGTAGGTTCCAAGTTTCTTTGTAGCAGACGTGTAGAAGTGTGACTCCACGAGTTAGCAGATGGCAATGACAGATGCCCATGCCCATGTCATTGGCATTGACTGACATGATAACAGACAGGGATTCCTTAAAAAGCCTCGGTACATTAACAATAAATTCTTGACAAGATGACTTTGGTTGAAATTTCAAAGGTTCAAAGGAGCCATCCAAAAAATTGTGTCAACTGATTGTATATCGGCTGACTAAGCGTTTTTTAATTTCAAAAAGAGATCATGTAATTTTCAAATTTCTATAGTGATGCCATGATTGCTCTAGATATGTTTTGTTCATCCCAGGAATATTCGAATGTATTCAGTTTCAGAATCCACTAAAAGGCACCTACTGCTATACAGAAGCTCAAACAAACACAGTCACCGGAAAAATATATGTACAAAACAAAAAACAATGTCAGAAGTTAGAAACAAACCTCTGCTGCCTCTAGCAAGTGCCCTTCATCCTTGTACAAAACTCCACAGTGCGTGAGAGCACATGCATTCTGAGGATCAAACGTAATAGCTTCTGCAAAGCATTCAAAGGCCTTCGGAGTGAGACCTTGCATTTGGAGACAAATTCCTTTTCCAATATGAGCCTCGACATTGGAAGGCTCTGTTTCCAGAACAGTTTCATACAGACCAAGTGCATCTGCAAACTTATTCCTCGATCGCAGTATATTGGCATACGAAAGCGCATCCTTCCCTTGAAACCTCCCGAGCGAGGAGGAGGAAGGGGAGGAGGCAGGCAGAGGAGTAGTAGTAGGAGTAGGGCTGGTACTAGAAGTACTGCTCATCGAATGATGGTTCATTGAATGATGACTCACTGTTCCATCGGCATTCGAAGACAATCGCCTCTTCGACTGCTCATTGTCGCCGGCCACGTCCCCCCTCTCCCTTCCAGCATTCACTATCTGAGACTGAGGAGATTGAGTGACTTGAGGTTCTGTCCATGCCATAACTGGACCCATCCCACTCTTCAACGCCCCCAGTTTTCCATACTACTCCACTTCACAACCCTGCTCCGCCAAAATGAAAAAACATGCCCATGGTTACAAACTTATATCAGAAAGCCAATGATACAGTAACCCCAGAATGAGCTGAAAGCCATCAAACCAACCAGAGATTGAATCCGTCATAGGGCTTATGTTATTATATGCATGTGAAAGCCAAACCTGGAAAGAATAATAGTTGGGTATTTAAACATACATCATTTACAGACAATGTCATTCCAAACATCTCTGAAATTCACCTCAGCATTACATAAAATCATCAGGGAACCTCACGCTAAATTTATCAAAATAACAGGAAGTGACCCTAAATGCAGATTAACTCCACATTCAAAATAAAGACCCTGAAATCGAAATATAACAAATGCAGTCAGTATTTGGGACGATAAGTTTTACCTTAGAGTCGGGCAGTACAGAGTCCGGATGGCTACTTGTTCTTCGAGGGAGGACAGCAACAGTCGAAACAGACTTTGAACTCTGAGTTGTTGAAGCTCCCACCAAATAAATAAATGCGTAGACGGATAATAAAATGGAAAAACAAGGCAAACTCGTGATAACTAAAATAGGAAAAAATAGGGCCCGATGAGACGCAGGAAACAAGGATGGCTCTGTTACCTATTCACCAACACCAAATGCTGATCGCAAAAAGGACCACCTCCCTATGTTCAAGTTTTCGTTCCACATTAATACACCCCCCTTCTCATTGTGTGTATACTCATATATTCAATTGTTAAAACCGAAAATGAGGTAAAAATGTGGCCTTTTAGTTTACGGTGCCTTCTCGTTGTGTGTAGACTTAATATTCAATTGTTTAAAATTAAATTTAAAATGTCGCCTTTTAATTTATGGGTCGTGGTGATAGTTGTTGAGAAGGAGGTTGAATATATATTTTTATTCTTTCAACGTGACCTTTTGGAGTCACTTGATCATAGGACGCTGAACGAACATCTCTACTAAAAGGCTAAAATGCCCAAGAGTAGTATGTATATAAGTGGCAATGTTTGTCTATTAATTAGACAAAATCACATTTTTTACCCAACATTGTTGGAAAAACAAATTTCAAGGTTTTGGTTACTCCAACATTGCTCATGTTTTCTAAGGTTTTAGATCTAATCAATAACCCCCAAAACTCTTTTAAGCATGGTGGAGTTGTGAGAAAAACTATGATCCGAATGTAACAATAATTCATCGTTAAATGCTAGTTTAAATCATGGTTAGAAATTGTTACATTTTGTGTGTTGTTTAGTTTGTGTTATAAATGGCTAGAGTTCAAACTTCGATACATATAGAATAATAAAACATTTTTTTAATCAACGATTTTGTTTGATTTCTAAGAAGGTTATGAACCATAATCTACATTAATGCAATACGAATACCCGCTTTAACATGGAGGAGGGAAGTTTGTCGTGATATAGTTTGACAGGGAGTTGGAGAACTTACTATAATGATTACCCAAGTTCAAGTCACAACCTCAATAGTCGTGCTCCTATGTCGATGTATTCAAATCTAAGTGGAAGTCCTAAAATAAATTAGTAATGCATGGATGTCGTGAAAATATTTATCGTCGCCTAGCCGCAATAACCATTTTAGTGAAGAGAAAACATGGGAAGGGGGGAGAAATTTGAACCTTGCACCTCTCACTTGCAAGAGCAATGACTTTAGAAGTATTCACTTTGCATGGAGGGGAGAGATTCATTGAGTTGTGATCTATCGATAAGTTGGAGTTCTTACCCTGACAATGACTTGGGTTCAAGTCTCAAGCCCGAAGTGCATACTCTTGTCTACTTGTATTCAAGATTGGGTGGAGCTCCTAGAAGAANTGTGATTCCAAACATCTCTGAAATTCACCTCAGCATTACATAAAATCATCAGGGAACCTCACGCTAAATTTATCAAAATAACAGGAAGTGACCCTAAATGCAGATTAACTCCACATTCAAAATAAAGACCCTGAAATCGAAATCTAACAAATGCAGTCAGTATTTGGGCCGATAAGCTTTACCTTAGAGTCGGGCAGTACAGAGTCCGGATGGCTACTTGTTCTTCGAGGGAGGACAGCAACAGTCGAAACAGACTTTGAACTCTGAGTTGTTGAAGCTCCCACCAAATAAATAAATGCGTAGACGGATATAAAAATGGAAAAACAAAGCAAACTCGTGATAACTAAAATAGGAAAAAATAGGGCCCGATGAGACGCAGGAAACAAGGATGGCTCTGTTACCTATTCACCAACACCAAATGCTGATCGCAAAAAGGACCACCTCCCTATGTTCAAGTTTTCGTTCCACATTAATACACCCCCCTTCTCATTGTGTGTATACTCATATATTCAATTGTTAAAAACGAAAATGAGGTAAAAATGTGGCCTTTTAGTTTACGGTGCCTTCTCGTTGTGTGTAGACTTAATATTCAATTGTTTAAAATTAATTTTAAAATTAAATTAAAAATGTCGCCTTTTAATTTATGGGTCGTGGTGATAGTTGTTGAGAAGGAGGTTGAATATATATTTTTATTCTTTCAACGAATTGAACACGTGACCTTTTGGAGTCACTTGATCATAGGATGCTGAACGAACATCTCTACTAAAAGGCTAAAATGCCCAAGAGTAGTATGTATATAAGTGGCAATCTTTGTCTATTAATTAGACAAAATCACATTTTTTACCCAACATTGTTGGAAAAACAAATTTCAAGGTTTTGGTTACTCTCCAGTTTCGTATCAACTCGGAGCCGTGCTTGCCATGGTTAAACAAACTCTGGAGATTACAGCTGCCCCTCAAACTTAAGTTATTCTCCTGGCTGGTAGGCAATAACAAACTGCTTACTTGGGAAGTGTTACAAAGGCGTGGCTGGGTGGGGCCGAGCCTTTGTTTACTTTGTAAAGCAGCTCCTGAGAACCTTTTCCACCTTCTAATGCTTTGCCCCTTCTCCAAAGAAGTCTGGCACCGAATTACTGCGCATTATAATTTACTGTCCACCTGGAGCGGCTCCACCATATTGGATAGTTTTCCTTGTTGGCTTACCAGATTTTCGAACCCACCTTGCCTGGTGATACATTTCTGCTGGCAAATCTGGTTAGAGCGAAACAGAGTTCTATTCGAAGATTCCAGTCCTTATCCGCCCAGGGTGTATTCCAAGATATTAGCATCCTTCACCTGGAAAACGCCCAAGGTCAGAGATCATCCTCACCGTGCTATTTCTTTTGACTTGGCCGAGGGGCACTCTATTGCATTTTTTGACGGAGCTGCGCTGGCCAATGGCTCCAACTGCGGCGCAGGAGGGTTCTTCAAGTCTCACAAGTCGAGGATTTCTAGCTGGTTCATAAATTTCGGCTCGGGCACAAATACAAAAGCGGAACTGTTGGGTTTATGGACAACGCTCACTCTGGCAGCTCACTGGTCTCTAGATGCTCTACAAGTCCAGGGTGACTCTAGAGTGATATTAGACTGGATTTCAAACAAAGGAAGGCTCAACTCCATTCATTTGGCGGGCTGGATGCAGAATACGAGGGATCTCATGCAGCGATTCTCCAATATTTCTTTCCTTCATGTTTCTCGTGATCATAATCGGACTGCGGACGCTCTATCCAAGAGAGCACTTTCCGAGGAGACTGGAAAGCTCTCGATCTACCACTGTGATAATGGGATCGAGAGCTCCATTACCTCCTTTAACATTTTTGCCTAAAGCTGGCAACCAAAAGAATCTATCCGATGAATGGCAGTTAGCTAGACTTGATCAAGTTTGGTGGCCGATCTGTCATTGACACCATATACGATTCTCATTCTCCAATGTAGGGACTGATTACTCACATAAAATGCTTGTGTGTTCAGATATGGCAAGAGTTTGCAGTTTCATCCGATTTCAGTCTGCCCATGTAAATGAATTTTATAGAAATATAAATTCGAGCTAATTTTTTTTGGAAAAAAAAAAAAGGTTTTGGTTACTCCAACATTGCTCATGTTTTCTAAGGTTTTAGATCTAATCAATAACCCCCAAAACTCTTTTAAGCATGGTGGGGTTGTGAGCAAAACTATGATCCGAATGTAACAATAATTCATCATTAAATGCTAGTTTAAATCATGGTTAGAAATTGTTACATTTTGTGTGTTGTTTAGTTTGTGTTAAAAATGGCTAGAGTTTAAACTTCAATACATATTGAGTAATAAAACATTTTTTTAATCAATGCTTTTGTTTGATCTCTAAGAAGGTTATGAACCATAATCTTCATTAATGCAATACGAATACCCGCTTTAATATGGAGGAGAGAAGTTTGTCGTGATATAGTTTGACAGGGAGTTGGAGAACTTACTATAATGATTACCCAAATTCAAGTCACAACCTCAATAGTCGTGCTCCTATGTCGATGTATTCAAAACTAAGTGGAAGTCCTAAAATAAATTAGCAATGCATGGATGTCATGAAAATATTTATTGTCGCCTAGCCGCAATAACCATTTTAGTGAAGAGAAAACATGGGAAGGGGGGAGAAATTTGAACCTTGCACCTCTCACTTGCAAGAGCAATGACTTTAGAAGTATTCACTTTACATGGAGGGGAGAGATTCATTGAGTTGTGATCTATCGATAAGTTGGAGTTCTTACCCTGACAATGACTTGGGTTCAAGTCTCAAGCCCGAAGTGCATACTCTTGTCTACTTGTATTCAAGATTGGGTGGAGCTCCTAGAAGAAATTGATAGCCAATGGATGTGGCCATAATATTTCTAGCACCAAATAATTGTGGCCTTGGCCACAGTAATCGTTTCAATGGCAAAAAAAGCACAAGAGAAGAGAGATTTGAACCTTGCACATCTCCCATGCAAGAGCAATGACTTTACCAATTGGTTATTAAATAATCCTCCCTAATTGTGGTGGGCCTCGAGGAGGACATGGGTAGGCTTTTATCGACATTTTTGTATGCAATCATTGTTATGTGTGCCTCACACACCACTAGGGTACGCATGGCTACCTTAAGGTATCAAGTAAATATGTCATTTGGCAAATGTTGAGGAGAACATGGGTAAACTTTGGTCCATCTATATGTGGGTAGGGGTTTTGTTATGCATGCTTCATGCATTCAACCACTACCACTAAGCTCTTGCATGGCTACCTTAAGTTGCTAGATAAAACCCTCATAGGAATCGACCTTGGTCAATTATGAGAAACCCATCCTTCCTTGCCATTATGGGTAGATATCAAGTTATAAAATAACGTGTGAGACTCAAATCTAACAACTCCCCAAATTAAAGTGTTGAAATCCTCACAATCAAGATTGTCTTTGTGTTGAGGTTTCTCCATTCAAAAGC
Source organism: Picea sitchensis (assembly GCA_010110895.2). Taxonomy (NCBI): domain Eukaryota; kingdom Viridiplantae; phylum Streptophyta; class Pinopsida; order Pinales; family Pinaceae; genus Picea; species Picea sitchensis. The sequence goes on along the minus strand of SNQJ01S0085171.1, from coordinate 25,501 downwards.
CCTCCCAAACTTAACAT
>SNQJ01S0085170.1:1318-20448 GCA_010110895.2 Picea sitchensis | reverse complement strand
GTATCTTGTTTTGTCCACAGACCTCAGCGAGGAGCAAAGGATTAGAGCGCAACTCGGAGCGTGCAGGGACAAGCGTCGATTGAAAGGTACTTCTGATATCCTCCCTTCTCATGCATTAGTTTAGATAGATTCGAAAGGAAGTCAGTGTCCACGTTAAGCATTTTTCTGTCTAGGGTTAAGGTCAAGCCTTAGAGGTGATCTGCCTGTCCGTAGGGAGATTTTCCTACAACACTGACTTAGAGTTAAATTCATATATGTTATGGGTATCTTACTTCACGTCGCTTGGTTGGTAAGTTGATATGGATGATATATAAGCAGTGACAATTTACAATGGCTGTGAATGTGGTATGTTGCTTTGAATATGATTGTGGGATTGACGCATAGTACCAAGGCTCAAATTGGAGTCCGAGTTGGAAAGCAAGTGCTTTCCATCGTGTATATTTTGGTTGGATGTTGTGAAAGGTTGGTAAGAATTGGTAAATGTTGAAACAACGTGAGTTGATGGAGAGTTAATGAACTCTCGTTGGTTTTCACTCCTTGGGATACCACCTTTCACATTGTTGCTTGTTGGAAATGGCCTACTACTGTTAGTCGAGGGTTTGTAGATTCTAACAATGTGGTGGTTGGATAACGATCTTGGGCTTAGCTCTCATGGATATTTAGCTTACTTCAACAAGTATGGACACTTTCGACTTCTAATGCATCAGTGGCTTGCTTTGTTCTGATAAATTTTGAATATTGGCTCAAGTTGTTTGTATGCAATGTGTTTGTTATGAGAACGACTCTCTGTTGGATGTTAATGTTGTGTAAGGTAAATTATTTATTCTGAAATTGATATGAAAAATAAGATCAACAGGGAGAAATCTCGACCTGGGTTTTGCATTGAAACTTATACAATTGAGTTTAAAGGAATACGAGTTTTAGGGATGAGGAAAATAGTTTCATTATTGTTGTTTGCATTTGATTTTTCATGGATATGGCCTGATGTTAGATACCGTGGGTTCCTTATTATGAATATGGATTCTATTCTCAAAAAAAATGGAAGTTTGCAGTGTGCTCCCATCCTTCTCATTTTGATTATCTATGTATCCGTTCTGGAAGAAATGTGATTTATTTAAAAAAAAAGGAGGGGCTCACTGTAATATCAGTTCAATTTTGGTTGGGGCATATGTGTATATTTTGATTACTTGCTCACACATATTTCATGCCCTTATTGGCCAAATCCACCAACATATTTTAAATTATAGTGTTGTGACTTTGAAGGAACTCAAAACCTAGGGTTTCGATTTATACTCCTATCTCAACTCGTTTAATTTGGAATTCAAAAATATGACCCTACCTTCAGTCTCCAGAATTTTGTTATCATCATGGGAGTGTTGACTGGAAATGATAAGCCTATGTGTGAAATCGACTTAATATTTTGTGTTGGTATTTTGTTAGCATATTGGCTTCGAGTCTCGTTTTTGCAAATATTTTAAAGGGAAGCTACTCTTTAAAAAAAAAGGTTTTGTAGTTGACAATATATATGGAAAATATATTTATCAACACAAGATGGGAATAATTCTGGCGCCCTGGAATAGATGCATTCTGTTACTATGGTCACATTATTTAAAAACAAATGTGGTTCAAATGGTTAAAATTCAGAAGTTTGAATATGACTCTTTTCACAAGAAATTATAAAGAAGTGCTTTTAGACTGTTGTTGATATATTTTAGTGAACTAAATACAAAAGACAAATACATAGTTATATTTTGAGTTTTGAATTGATCGCATTTGCTGATATTTGAGGAATGGTATTTTTATGTGGAAAGAACATTGATCATTATCATTTCCCTCCATAATTTTATTTTTCGCAAATTATAAAGCCCTCAATTTTTCCCAAAATCATTTTATTTTTCCATGTTCTGTTCTAAAAGAAATATGATTTTAAAGAAATTTTGTATTTGGAAAAGGAAGTTATGAACTTGAAAAATGAGCATTATTAACAAGACTTACAATTGAGTATGAAGATTTCATGATTATTTTAATGGATGAGCTAAGAATGAGTTTTATTTAGAACAATAATCATTTATTTCCTTTTCATAAATAACACTTTTCGTTCATTATAAATCCAAATCACATCCTGATCCAGATTTATGAGTGGAATGAAATGAAAACACAGATCTATAATATTAACACAGAGACACAATGAATAATAACATATATACAATAAAACTTGACTTCTATTCAATAATAAACATGTTGAAACTGTAAAATGTAGACTGAAACAAGCTTGCTAGAATGGTAACAGCTTATCTTTGAGAAGAGATGTGGCAGTTACACTCATTCGCAAGAAGATGAGTACAATGAGGCTTCAAAGGCATTTTACATCAAACATGAATACCAAAACCCTAGACATCCAAAAACCTAACCATAGGAGATCAAGCGCCAAAATTCATGTGGGCCCCGTTGGGGTAAGTTGGTACATCAACTTCCCAAGGTCATAACTTTTGCATACGATCTCTGTTTTAGGTGCGCGATAGTCCATTGGAAAAGTATATCCGAGGAATACACATTATGCTTTCACAGTCCAAATTGGACCATAATGTGATTGTGGTGGTCCCAAAAAATGTTGTTTAGGGCCTCAAAACGATCCCAGAAGTTTAAGACCTGAAAAGCTAGAAAAAAACTACCAAGATGAAAACAGAAACTGCCAAGATGAAATCTGTTTGAGCCAGTTGGAAGAGGTGCGTGGCCACTGATATCCACTTGGATCAATTATACCCCCTTAGGAAACAATGGTCTCCATTTCATTGATTTCCCCCATCAAATGAGGAAATTTCTGTTGAATTTGGCTTCGGGAGAGCCACTTGCCTTGGTGCAGGAGATACCCTACTTTGACAACACAATAAAGATGAAACTTTTGTTGTCAAGTGGCCTTAACCTGTGTGTCCATGATATGATTAGTGGATGCATGTTTGATGCAATTAGGGTTGAGATATGTCAGTGTTAATTGTTCTTCTACCTCTGAGGTGTCTAATAATGGTGGAAAGTATGGCCGAAGGAGCTCCACATTAAACACCAGGTGCAAGCCAAGGAAGGGGGGAATGTTGAGCTAAAAACAATTCTCACCCACAACCTTGGTGATAGTATATGGTCCATATCGGAGTGGACGAAGCTTTCGATGGGGTCTTGTAAGGCGTTCTTTCTACAAGTGCAACCAAACTATATCTCCCACCTGAAACTTGTGTGGCACCCGATGTTGATCATGGCGCTACTTGTAGTTGGCATTGGACTTATGAAAAATATCCTAAACATGTTGGCAGATGTGATGGATTCATTCAATGGACTGAGTTTTTTCATGGTATGATTCTTCCTCTGTGGACACAAGGGGTAGTGCAACATCCATGGGACCCAATGGTTGAAATCCCAACCCCACCTGAAAGGTGTTGTGGTCGGTTTAGCTATGTATGCATATGTTGTAACTGTGTTGAACATAGGGAAGACTCTCATCCCATGTTTGCGGATGATTGGAATTGTACATGCGCAAAATATGCATGATAATCATGTTGACGACCTCAGTTTGGCCATCCATTTAGGGGTGGAAGGCCGTGCATTTGGTGAGCTTGGTGTCCAACTGTGACCAGAGGCTTGACTAGAATGTACTGAGGATCTGGTTCTCCTGATCGGAGATGATGGTTTGTGGTATCCCAAAATGTACCCACACTCGTTTGAATAAGATCTTGGCAGTGGCCTCTGCTATGATGCTCTTCTTGCATGCGATCATAATTGCCATCTTAAAAAATCGATCAATAACCACAAAAACACAGTCATTTCCATGCTTTGTTGAAGGAAGTCCCCACATGTATTCCATCAAGATGGATTCCCATGGCCTGTCAGGAGTAGGAAGAGGGGTGTACATGCCTTGTTTCTTAATGGTCAGTTTGGCAATGAAACATGCCATGCAGAACCTGATATACTTGTTGACATCCTTTTGGAGTTTCGACCAATAGAAATGTTGCTGCAACACTGCCATTGTCTTCTCTATGCCGAAGTGTCCTTCCACCCGGTTGTAGTGAACTTCCCAAATTAGCTTCGCGCACTTGCTTGATGGAACTTCGAGATGGCCTAGATGACACAATAACCGATCCTGCAGATGAAAATCAATGATAACTATGTTTGTGCCCAACATATGGTAGGTAGTGGTGAAGTTGGGATCTCATTCATAAAGTTGGATCCATTTGGAGGTCTCATGTCCACAGGAGTGTAGTGTCATGGTTATTGTGGAAACTGGAGGTCGACTGAGGCAATCAATGATGTGGTTGGTGCTCCTTGTCTTGTATTTGATGTTGAGATGGAATTGTTGCAAGTATGTGAGCCACTTCTTATGTTTGCATGAACTGCAAAGGATTATGATCAGTGTGGATGACTGTCTCCTTCTCAAGAGTGTAATGCCTCCACTGACGAAAGGCTTGTACAATGGAGTACATTTCTTTGTCATAAGAGGGGTACTTAAATACCGTATTTGATAGTGTCTCACTATGATAGGCCATGAGATGTCTATTATTTGCCTTGTGTTTGCATGAACTACAGAGGATTATGATCAATGTGGATGACTGTCTCCTTCTCGAGAATGTAATGCCTCCACTGACGAAAGTCTTGTACAATGGAGTACATTTCTTTTTCATAAGCGGGGTACTTACAGACCGTATTTGATAATGTCTCACTATGATAGGCCACGAGATGTCCATGTTGAGTCAAAATTGTGCCTAAAACATAGTCTAAAGCATATGTCTCAATATCAAATGGTTGTTGCAGGTCGAGTAATGAGAGCATCGGGGCTGAGCACAAACGCTGCTTCAAATCATCGAACTCTTTTTGTTGCGATTGGCCCCACACAAATTTTTCCTTTCCACTGCCCCTAGTCACTTGGCTAAGGGCCCTTGCAATGTGGAAGAATACCAACACGAATCTACGATAGAAATTGACAAGGCCTAAGAAGCTCCAGACCTCAATGAGTGTGGTTGGGGATGTCCAGCCAGGAATGACCTGGATTTTGGTTGGATTGACATGCACCCCATGCTCATCAACAATGTAGCCTAGGTACCAGACCTTGATCATGCCTAAGGATAATTTTTCCAAATTTGCATATAGCTTGTGTTGCCACAAAGTGTGCAAAAATTGCTAAATGTGTTGCAAGTGTTCCACCCAATTCTCATTGAAGATGAGGATGTCATCCAAATACACTAACACAAAATAATTGGTGAAGGGATGCAAGATATCATGCATCATCCTCATGAAAGTTGATGGGGCATTTCTCAAGCCAAACGACATGACCAACCATTCAAAAATACCTTCTTTGGAATTGAAGGCAACCTTCCATACATTGGTCTGCTCTATTGGAACCTGGTGGTAGCCAAAATTCAGATTGATCTTACTAAAGTATTTGTCCCCCTTAATCTGGTAAAGGAGATCGTCAATTCAAGGAATTGGGTACCAGTTCATGACTGTGATTTTATTTAATCAATGCAGAGTCTCCAAGACCCATCTTTCTTCTACACAAGCATGATTGGGCTTCCATAAGGTGATGATCTTGGTCGGATGTTCCCCTTTTCGAGCAGCTCTTGTATATGACACTTGATTTTCCCATTTTCTAACAGAGAGCAGTGATAGAATGACCCATTTGGTAGTGGTGCGTCGGGGATCATATTGATTGAGTGCTTGACCTGATAATGCAGAGGTGCCCTGTGGGTGAGGAGAAGATGTATTTGTATTTTTCAACGACCTTGTTCACTTGCTTCTGCTACGTGGAGAGACCTGTCACGGAGGCCATGGATGTGGTTGCAACCTTTCGCTTTCTCTGAGCATGAATCACGAAGAAGACAAACTTCCTGGTATGAGAGATGACCTTCTTGCATTGCTTGGCATAGATCAAGGAAATGGCGGTAGATGGGACTACCTCTGGTATCCTGTATAATCTCCTATCCAAAGTAATAATAACACTACTGTAACGATCCCCTCAACCAACCTGAGGCTAGGGTATGCCACTCTAGAGAAACCAATCATGCTCTGACGCCAGTCGGTAACATTCCCAACCATTAGGCCGGAACATGCTACTCTAGGGAACACCTTTCGTTCCCATACTGCGGAACATACAATAGCATACCCAGTAGTCAACTAAGCAATGCCACCTAAATTTACTTTTTAGACTGCATGCAAATAAAACATATACATACAACACGCTCGCAGAATCTTTACATCTAACATAACAAACAATTACTTTCTGTAACATACCACTTTTATATTAAAATAACAGTAGTTACCGATATGCATCATTTACAGGAAATTACCCATATGCACACAAGCAATCAGAGTCACATACATGATAAAATTGTAACATGGGCATGTAAATAACAAAACAACATATCCATATTTCATACAATTGGTACTTATCTTAGAAAGACTGTCACCAACTGCTTGCAGACCGTATATGAACCTCCCAGCCATAGATTGCACTGTTCATCACTCTCAACAGTGAATCACCCCCGAGCTGGGACTAAAATCCACCCAGGGTAAAGGGATTCCTATGCAGGCTAAGGCTCATGGAAAAAAGGAAAGACTCTGTCTCAGGTGCTCACTCAACTAACAGCCTACGACCTCTCATTCCCCACATGCTTGTCCCACCCAAGGAAGTGTGTCCCTTCTCTTCTCAACAGTCCCTCGACTGCCCCACTTCCCTTCTAGGGATTCAGCAACAGGCCGGATCGGAAGTCTCAGAGTGTTGTAGCTACAGTTTAGCACCTACAGTTACAATCCCTAGCAATTCTCTCGCTTAGAGAACGACTCATGGGCCTTACAACCTACTTCTTCAATCTCTCTCCAAGCTAACCAGGTACACCAACCAAAAGGGACGGGGACACATGTTTCGGAAAGGTGGAATGGCTGTCTCAAGGATAACAAAATGTATGAGTGAAATGGTCATGGAGTCATTGACTAGATAACTGAGTGTGTTTTGGGATCACTATGAACTCTTTGTCAAGACGATGGTCAGCCTGATGGTTTTTCCCTTCCCCCCTTCTGTTCGTAATCTATCTCTGTGAGAGAGAAGCCCCTCAACTAAGTTTCCCCATGATATGAATGCATGTCCCCAACTTGACACTTGTCATATCAGAAGTTACTTTTGTCCACTTGTCCCCAACTTTAGAACTTAGGATAAAATTATCCATACTTTATGTTTTGGGTAATATTAATATAATATTCCCTTGACTTTTGGCCTTCTCTTTCCCTAACTGGTGAAGTTCAGTCCCCCATCTCTTTATTGTGGTCGGTCTGCATGCAGTGATGTATTTTATATTAATAATTAGTTCATGTACAAAGTAGGTGCATTGGCCCTTTAACATCTAGGAGCGCTAGCCTAATTCCAAGACATAAGCATTCCGACTTATAATACTGGATCACCGGCCTCTAATGGATATTATATACACAAAGGTTCTCTGACCTTAATATTGCGTGCACTTAGTTACTGCGCGCTGTATCCTCTATCTCTAAGGTTGCACACACCTTAGTTACTGTGCACGGTATTTAGAAATGTGCACATTACATCCATTTACTGCGCAGTATATGCGCACACCATGCCATGAAAGGTGTATTACAAAATGATGTCTAAACAACTCACCATCTTAAATATACTTGGATTATATTTACATTTGGGTTCGGCTGAGGGATATTACAACTACGAGGCATAGACTCATATACATCATGGCATTTCCATAAATAAGGTTGCCCCAAAAGAAAATCACAAACTTCAAGGGGGAAGACATCACACAATACCTCATCTTTGAAGAGCTTGATGTCGTAGGGCAGACGACACTGTTGGCTGACACAGAGATTGCTCCCTTGGCAGAGACACCCGATGATGTATGAATGCAGGTGTGGTGATGTTTGTAGAGCCAACCACTTGATGACTTCTGTTGAGATGAGGCTCTTTTGGCTACCACTATCAACGATGAAGTGCAACGACATACCCTTCACCCAAATATGTGAATCAAATTCGTCGGGCTGGACCTTGGTGGTGGTAGCAATAGTNCTGACTCTGAGTCAGATCTTGCATCCGATTCAGAGGCTTTCAACTCGACCACCAATGACTACTTTGAGTGGCATTCAACGATGTTATTCCAAGGGATCTTATAGAACTCACACTATTTCCCAGTGTCTTTCTTTGTCTTCCCATTGTCATTCTTTGTTTATGGTTTGGACTGGTTGTCCTGAGGCTACCCATATTTTCTCTGCCCTTTGTTTTGTGAGTTCGGTCCACCTTTTCATGGTTCTACTATGAGGGGTTTGTAGACCCAAACTACTGTGTCTTCTGTTTAAGCTTCTGCTCGATTTTGACAACATATCGATAGGCCGCGCCCAAGGAAAAAATGTCAAGAAACTCCATTTTTGTCTGGATGTATCTATGTAGACCATTGCAGTACTTGAGTACCAGATGTCGCTCAGAGTCTTTCATACCCAGCTTGGTGCACAAGGTATGGAAGACATTGGTGAACTCTGGCACTGTTTGGTCCCTTTCTTGCTACAGTGTGGTCCATCTTGTATATAAGTTGTCATAACTTCCAACATGGTATTATTGTTCCTTAAGAGAATTCCTGAAGGAACTCCAAGTGGGAGAAACTACAAATAATATAAATCACTATGTTTCCTTTTGCTCACATAAAGTCTCCCACCAATATTTGACATGGGGTGCGACCTTGAGGAGTGCAAATGTAATATTTTCTCTATCAGAAAAGTTATGGATAGAAAAATAACCTTCTAGAAGGTTTAACCATTTATCGACAACATATTCATCTATTTTACCTTTGAATATAGGAATATCAAAAGGGTGGAGCCTATGTTGGAGATAGATGCATCGTTTGTCGGAAACCATCGAAGGATTTGTGAAAAGTTGTACATCATCGCATTCCTTTGTTGCGTGCGAGAGGAATTGTCCTTAAGAGAAACAAGCTCGAGACCCAAATATCTATACCCTTACCTCATCGGGGACATGCACTAAAAAACGACAAGGAACAGACCAATCTGATACCACTGATCCAAATTTATGAGTGGAACGAAATGAAAACACAGATCTATAATATTAACACAGAGATATAGTGAATAATAACATAGATACAATAAAACTTGACTTCTATTAAATAAGAAATATGATGAAACTGTAAAATGCAGAATGAAACAAGCTTGCTAGAATGGTGGCAGCTTATCTCTCATAAGAGATGTGGCGACTACGCTCATTCACAAGAAGATGAGTACAATGAGGTTCCAAAGGCATTTTACATCAAACATGAATGCCCAAACCCTAGACATCCAAAAACCTAACCCTATGAGATGAAGCGCCAAAATTCATGTGGGGCCCATTGGGGTAAGTTGGTACATCAACTTCTCGGGGTCGTAACTTTTGCATACGATCTTCATTTTAGGGGAACGATATCTCGTTGGAAAGGTATATCCGAGGAATACACATTATGTCGCCACACACTAATATTGTCCACAATTTGATTTTGGCGGGCCCAAAAAACATTTTTAGGGCCTCAAAACGTCCCCAGAAGTTTAGGACCTGAAAAGTTACAAAACAACTGCCAAGATGAAATCTGTATGTGAGCTAGTTGAAAGAGGTGGGTGTCCACCAATATCCACCTAGATCACATCCCATAATTTCATTGAATATCCCTATTCTAGATATTGACAATTGTGAATTTTAACTTGCAGAATGACTGTGATTGTTGTATATAGAGAAATGGATTAATGACATGCATGCTTGTGTGTTAAATAATAAAAGCCAATATTTGAGTTCATCTTTAGACAAAGTTAATTGATGGTTGATTAGTCTTTCCTGTTCTATATTCGGATCTAAGTTTTCTTGTAGACGATGAGTTTCTTTAGTAGAGGAATCCATAGAAGAGGCAGGGGAAGTAATAATATTTGGCAAAGGGGTAACATGAGACCCAGATTCTCCATTCATTTTGATGCTGATCCTCAAGAGTTGAACCAACTATTTAAAGCTAGGTTCTTCAACCTTGTTGGTCATGTAGTATTCTAACGACATCCTAGACCAAAAATACCCCCTTACCAACCTCATTAGAATATTTCAAGTGTCGATGTTCCACCTCATGTCTCACTCCAGTTAAAGGTCCCTGTTAATGATGGTTGGAAAGAGAATGTCAACCAACCTACAATTCATCATCATGGTTTTCCTACAATTTCATTACCATTTCCTACTCCACTTCCACATAACCAACATGTCCAACAAATTGATCATATTTCATCTCTTGTTCAGTACTCACATACAAGTAAAAAACTAAATACAACCATCCCTGAACCTTTGTCAAGAAAAGGTAAAAAAGTGTTCATTCATGCCAAGTCCTCTAGTGACTCCTCCTAGTTAGTTACCTCTCATGCCCAACAAAATAATGAACAGTCTTCGACTCTCAGTGAAGTTCAGCCTCATGCATCCAATCAACCAAACACTGAGAAGATAAACTCTACAAATAGAGCAGAAAATGCAGCAAATAGTGGGAAGAAGCAAACTGCTTACCATAGTAAATATGGCTTTTGATTATTGAACAATTTGTTATGTTTGGGTTATTTTCAGACAACATGGTACTATTATCTTCATTTTTGGACCGCTTGTCTTATTTATTTTTGCGGTGGAAAATTACACACACACACACACACACACACACACACACACATGTGTGTGTGTGTGTGTGTGGATAATTTTGGGAAGACACAAGGGAATATTCAAGTGATTGTTTATGTGTGTATTTATGAGGTGACATGATTTATTTTAAAATAAGTTATGGAGTGATAAGGAGGGAATCAAGAGTAAAAGATTTAAAAGATTAGGGGTCCCATATATTAGTTATTATTTGATAAACCCTTTATTATTATCATTCTTTCTCCCTAACTAATATTTAGTCTATTATGACTTAACTAATGGTAGTTTGAAATTACCACAACTTCTTTTGAGGAAGATAAAATCTAATCAAAGGAAGGGACAAAGAGGAGATAACAAGGAAGAGTTTATCTGATATAATGTATGCTATTATTCTTGTGAGATTACTTACTTTCATTCATTCTGAGTTATCTTGGAGTCTTGACCCTCTTGTTGAAATCAAGGTCTTATTGAAGATAGTAGGATTCAAGGATTGGGACACATATTTCAGTAGCTTATTCATGAAAGGTTGATCATATGATATTGATAGTCTGTGTATTTTGATTTGTATATGAATTAGATTTCATTATTGATAGGGAATATTTTGCAGAATCAGTCTATGATATTTCCGTGGCTAAGCTGATCCAGACTTCTAGTCTCCGTCATCTCTTGTTGTCAGAGCCTTTTTGTATGGTGCCCATCGGAGATCTCTAAATCCGATCTTGGTCCATATCCTCCCAGGGATTTGAAAAGGGGTTGTGATTGCAACTTGGAATGACATTGATAAAAACACTTTGTTGATTTTGGTCTCACATGTGTATTTTACGATACTATTTTTAGATTTGTATTTCATTTGTTTCTTAATCATAAAAACATAGTACATATACATTTTTTTAATTTTATTTTATGCACTGTTTAATTATAAAAAACATCATTGATTCCTTGTACTTATTTCTCGAGAATCAATTGATAATTTTTTCTTAGGCTATAAACCCGGGTGATAATCCCAACTATATTACCCTAGCTTAGTAAGTTTTGAAAATGTTGGAGTGAGGTTCTTCATACATTTTCCGCAACATTTATTTGGCGAGCATATTGGGGAGATCTTTCCATATCTCTCTATTTTTTGTACTTTATTTATGTAATTATTATTATTTTTTTTTTGTTTGTTAGTTTGTCTGTACATGTGGGACTCACCTGTGGCTAAGAAACCACGACTCAGGGGAATCTAAGCCATCAAAATCACCCGGGGATTTCACCCGGCCTGAGCCACACCAACCCTTAACATGGATGGATTTTTTGTCCCCGTAGATTTCAAACCGGTGACTTTAACATCACGGAGGGCCTTAACAACACACTCCATTACCGACTATCCTATACCTAGGGGACGTAATTCATTTCTTTTATTTTTGTTCTTATTTTGGTTTTAATTGATTGTTTCCATGAGTGCACCTGTTACTAGATAAAACGATATTGGTGATGGTCTTGATGATCAAACTCACATTTCTTTGACCTTATTCAATACCATTTTAGAGATTGCTAGCACTTGTGTTGAACTCTACCGTTCTTTGGGAGTCATTTATGAAGATATTAGAATATGTGAACAATGGGAAGCCCGACAAAGGCAACCCATAAATCAACCTCCTCATTGAAACATTTTGCACATGTCCTCTAGCTCTCATATTTCTTGAAGAACAAGAGGGTTGTCACCTGAGAATTTTCCTATATCTGAAATAGGAAGGAGAAAGATTGTCATACAAAGCCAACAAACTTCTCTTCGTTGGAATTTATTTGATTCAACTAGTTCCACTCTACCTGTAATTTCCTTCACTTTAAATATGAAATCTTTTGGTAGTGATAGTGGTACCAAAGCTTCCTCCTCTTCACAGTCTTCAACTTCATCTGTAATCTGTAGTATTTATAACCATCAAATTCCAATTTAATCTATAAATAATACATCAAAATTCATTAAAAATTATGGCCTATTTCAATTCAAAGAAGGTGCTACCACCACCCCGTGGCACATATCTTCTCCCTTGAATATTAAACCAAATGCCCATCCCCTTCCAAAGTTTAAGGATCAATTGCCAAAGTTTTCAGGAAATGGCACTATTACTACAAAGGAACACTTGGTAGCCTTTACTAATGCATGCCATAATATAGGGGTGGATGACAATGATACTTTCATGCGCTTATTTGTCAACTCTCTTGAAGGGAAGGTTGATGCTGACTTTTTTGTCTTACCCCCTAAAATATTCTCTACGTGGGAGGAATTGGTCTATTGGTTTAAATCTATATGTGGACAACCCCAAAACCCAATTGATCAACTAAGGGAATATAATAATATCACTTATTATAATAATGAAACTATTAAATTGTTCAATTTTCGATTCACTAAGTTCTGTAATCAAATTCTCGAATTAATCTTCCCCCAGAACCAAGCTGCTTTCATGCATTATTACAATACTTTACCCTCTTCATATCACCATAGATTGGAAGAAAATTATATAGAAAATCTTGGATCCACACTTCAGACTTGTGTTGAGTATGAAGAGCGGTTAGAAAGAATTGGTCTTCCTAAGGGATATTATGTCAAACATATCAATATGTCTGCAATCTTGCAACTTATGCAGGATGTGAATAACCAAATGATTGCTTATGAAAGGAAATGAACCACTTCCTCTTCTTCTCCTACTGGGAATTCTTCTCAGGCATATTTTAGGAGCCCAAATGATAACCCTTTCCAACCAAAGGCTATAATGTTTCATGCCTGGTGTAATTTTTGTGAAGAAAATCATGATGAAAGCACTTATGAGGTTAAAAATAATGCTAAGGACAGAATATTCGGTAAGAAGCATGATGATACTATTGTTGTTCTGGATTGGGCTCAACCAGATGACGTTATGGTAGTTAATACCATAAATAAATATTATCCCAATCGAAACAAAGTTGATCCTCCCCACACTACTTCATCTGCAAGCACATCGTCCCAAGGCACTGACTCCCAGGCTGTCCAGATTCCAAACAGTCATGGGACAATTTCTTCTTTCCTTCCCTCCAAATATAGTATTCTCAATCAATTGGATAATATTAAAGCAATTGTTTCTCTTTTGGACATGGTTTCCATCCTATAACACCAACAACATCTTAATTTTTTTATGGAAGGTAAAATTTCCACAGTATCTAATTTGACTAAAAATCACGAGGGAGATGATTCAAATGTAAATAAAATAGGTGAAAATAACTTTAAGAACCTTGTAAAATATCCTCCCTTTTTGTGTTTATGTAAATATTATGGATAAAATAGCTCATTGTTGCCTCTTAGATGGTGGATTTGGTCCGAGCGTTATGTCAAATATTATTATGGAAGAGCTAGGCCTTTCCTGTATAAATGAAAATGTGAGTATGCTCTCCTATAATAATCAACAACTATCTACCATAGGTGAAATCAAAGAAGTAACTCTAGTACTCTGCGCTCATCCTAAAATAAGAACCACCCTAAATATATAGGTAATTGATATGCCTGTAAGTAACTATTCAATCATTTTGGGTAGAGATTGACAAGCCTTAACCGATTGTTACCTTTTGCTAGATGGCTCACATTTATCCATCCCTAAGAATGGAAAGAATATTATTGTACTAAGGGAAGGAAGGATTTCACTTTATACTGAAAGCGTTCCTCAACCTAATGTAAATTATGTTGAGGAAGACATGGGTGTATATTCAATATTTGTTGATGAAGATGACACACATCTTAAACCAACCGATTATGATGATGGTATGTGGCATGTGCACTTCGACGGTGCATGTTCAAACGAAGGTAACAAAGAAGGTATTATAATATACTCTCCTATATGAAAAATTCATAATTTATCCTATAGATTAGAATTTTCCTGTACAAACAATGTCATTGAGTTTGAAGTCTTATTACTTGGCATAAAAAACGCTTATAACCTTGGCTGTGGTCATCTTACTATTTATGGTGATTCCTAACTTGTTGTAAACTTAGTCAGGAAGATATATAAGCCCAACAACAAGTTATTGAAGTGATACACCCAAGATGTGTGGGCATTAATCTCAAATCTATTGTCTTTTAACATCACTCAGGTAAAAAGAGAACTTAATTCTATGGCTGACATGTTAGATGTTTTTTGCAGCTTCTCCTACAAGGAAACTTTTACCATAGAGGCCCGATTGTAAGTTCTTGTCTCTCTACTGACCTCATCTCCCCGATAATGTAGAATATTGACAATTTTTTCCAGATGATGAAGGCATCTGTGCCTTCCTGCAAAATGAACCCTATAAGCCTAAAAAAAAATATCCCTTGAAAATGATAAACTTCCTAAATGTTTGACTTCTCTTGAGAGTTCATTCTCGACGAGTGATGCAGGCAATAAATAAATTAATAAAGAAGAGGAGTCTAAAATAAAAGTTGGGGATAGCATCCCTTTGAACATTGGAACCCCCGAGTCCCCAAAGATCATTAAGATAGGTGCCCAATGTTCTGATCAAGAAAAAAATAAATTCATTGACTTGTTCTAAGAATTTCATGATGTTTTTTCCTGGTCTTACGAGGATCTTCGTGGTTTTGATCTAAATTTATATGACATGCCATTCCCATTAAGGAAGGGGCAAAGCCAGTTAGGAAAAAATAGAGACCCGTGAATCCTGCTCTTGAATCTACAATCCGAAAAGCAGTGGAAAAAATTCTAAATGCTCACATAATCTTTCTAGTTAGTATTCTGAATGGGTATCAAATCTTGTTCCCGTCCAGAAGAAAACAAGTCAGAATAGGCTTTGTGTCAATTTCCGTGCTTTAAATAGAGCAAGTGTTAAAGACAACTTTTCGATGCCTAGAATGAAAATGATCTTACAACAGGTTGCATGATACGAGATGATGTCCTTACTTGATTGTTTTTTGGGATATAATCAATTCAAATTTAAAGGGACAGATACATATAAAACCACATTTACAACCCGCTAGGGCACCTTTTCTTACGAACGCATGCATTTTGGCTTGTCCAATTCAGGTGCTACTTTTCAGAGAGTTATGCGGTTAGCTTTTGATGATATTATCGACAAGATAATTCAAGTTTATGCTGATGATTTAACAATTTACTCTAAAACTTGATCATATCATTTTCGTCATCTTCGAAAAGTATTCATTCGATGTAGAAAATTCAACATTTCTTTAAATCCTTCAAAATATTTTTTCGGTGTCATTGAAGGTAAACTTCTTGGTCATATTGTTTCTGATTCAGGAATAAACATTGATCCTGAGAGGGTTGCCTCTATCTTAAATCTTCCACTCCCTACATGTAAGAAAGAAATTCAATCTTTTAAGGGCATTATAAATTTTGTCTGAAGGTTTGTTTATGATTTTGTTGTCATTGTTAAGCCAATTCATAATCTACTAAAGCAGGATCATCCTTTCTCTTAGACAAATGATGTCGAAAAGTATTTCATAAGAATCGAGAAAGAAATCAGTTCCGCACCGGTTTTGGCGAAACTGAATTTTGAAAAAGACTTTATTATATATACAAACATTATAGAAGAAGAAATTTCTGCTATTCTTCTGCAAAATCATGACCAAAATAATGAAAAGCTTGTAGCTTACATGAGTTAAAGTTTGTCGGATGACGAATTTAAATACTCTTATATTGAAAAGCATGCTTTCGCTCTTGTTAAGGCTATAGAGAAATTTTTCCATTTTATTCTATGCAAGCATATGCAGGTAAAAGTCCCTTTGCCTATTGTTAAGTTTCTACTTTCACAAACTTATCTTTCAGGGAAACTTTCACATTGGCTTGTAAAAATCTAGGAGCATGATTTAACAATCATGACATCCAAAACGATTAAGGGATGTGACTTAACTCTTCACTTAGCTCAACAACCTGAACCAAATAAAATTTTTGAAGACAAAGATAGTTTGTTTTCAACATTATTTTATGTTGAAAGCCACAATTTCAAAAGTGTACAGATCATTTAAATTCTCATCAACGAAGGAGGCTATGCCTTGAAGCTTCCAAGTATCTCATTATAGGAGACACTTTGTTTATAATGTATGTTGATGGGATGCTGATATGATGTCAATGGAACTTCGACAGAGGAAGACTTTGAGATTATTAAATTTGTTGAAGACAACGCCCCGTTTACCATGCTCATAGGAAAACTTTGGATTGATAGAGAACAAGCCAGACGAAAAGAAGAAGAAGAACTTTCAGAACAAAAGAAGCAAGAGATAAAAGACTTTATGAGCAGAAGGATCACGCACTTAATTAAAGAACAGAAGAGCAGATCACATATATGTAATACTAGAAACTCCAATGTCGAGGCTAAGAGAACACTAGAGGATCTACAGAAGATTGAGTTACCTATTTTTGATACAAAAGAATTATTATCCAGGAACCCTAGGAAAGACTTTCAATAGCGTGAAGTAACTAAAACCACATAAGATAAACATTAGAATGATAAAAGCATTACTCAGATGAAGCTTATTGGGAATAAGGCTAGAAAGTTAAGAAAGAAAAGGGCTAATACTGTAAGGTTACAAAAGGTTCTAGAGGATACTTCGCAGACAAAAAATTGCAGAATTCGAACTTCACTGAGATATCAGAACAACGACATGGGTCACTACGCCATGGCGAAGCGATATAGCCATTGGAAGCCAATATGTCCGTTTGACTGCCGCTCTGAACGGGTCGTGTTGGGCCCGAGATATGATCATCTTCATGACGTTATTATACACTTTTTTCCATATGTATATATGCATTTTTAATCTTTCAAAGGAGCTTTTTGAAGAATTTTATGGTAAAATGATACAATCAACATGAAGTACGTATAATTAGTGTTTTGTGATTCAATCAAGTTTAATTTATCATATTTTATGGTTTCCAAGAGTTAATTCATGTTTTTCTGCTATCACAGGGCAAAACACACTATGTTTCTTGGTCCGACACTTGATCCAACACTTGTTCCGGTACTTGATCCGACACTCGTTTCGGCACCCAATATTGCACAAAAACGCAAGGCAAGTTGGCAGTTATGGTATTGGTGGCTAGTGGTGGACAAATAGAGCACATGGGTTTTGTTTTTCATCACCCCCTCCAACTACTAAGCTCAAGACAACTCAATTTTAGTTGTCCAAAGAGGGTGATCATTGGGTTCCTCTGTTTTGTTAGTTATGGCCTCATTTAATGTAATTTGCCAAATTTAGAGGTGGTTCGACCCTCCTGTGGTCGACCACCTGGGTTGTAAGCTTATAAATATCGATAGGATGATCATTAGATTGTTAACCAAGTAGCATAAGCATCATAATTGTCAGAAAAACAATTTTTCTCTGTTTCTAGTTATACATTGCTAGAATAGTGCCAAAACTGCGTTTTTGGATTTTTATGGTGAATTTGGCCTGCTGAGGTCATGGGGTGCTTTTAGAGAGTGACCACGACTTGCTGGGGGGCCCACCAACAGTCTGGTAATTGTCTTAATGTTTATTTTTCATTTCCTAATTTAAATTGCTCTCTTTTTATTTTCTGTACATGTATATTTTTATTGTGCTAATTAGTTTGTTGTAGCTTATTGTTTTACTTCTCTTTTGCGGGTTAGATGCTGATATGTGTTAGTATGTGTTAAGTTTGTAGATTAGAAAAGGCTTGCAAGTCTCCATACTAACCCCAAGTCTCTTTACTAATTCTGTGTGCAATTAAAAAGTCTCTCTCTCTCTCTCACTATACTAACCCCACATTTAGTTAGATGATAAATTGTGCTTTCTTTTATATTTTTACAGTCAAGCTTAGAACATATTTTTAATTAGAACATAGCATAGTTTTAATCTGAGTTTCTTGTGACAAAGATTTGATGGATGGATAGATTTGCTTCGAGTTTTTGAATCATAGCTTGCTTACTTCAGTTTTAGATAGATTTCACTTGCTTAGTTATTGGTTAAATGTAATTGTCAATTCACTTTTTAATATCATGTTTTTAATTTCTGTTTTCAATCATTTTCTTTATCATAGCTTGAATGATTAAACTAGACATAGTATAGTTTCCTTTCACACAATTTCCTTTCATAGATTAAGATGCAATTAAATTCCTTAGTTAGATAATGATGATCTCATTACAATGTTAATGGTTTGTACATGAATATGCAGGGTATTTAACATTACTTTTATCATGGCTAAGTTTGCATTGGGCTGTTTACTTCACACCTTTCATTTTGCCATTGAAATTAGTATTGAGATTATACCATTAGAACTTTCCTTTGTGGTTAAGTGTCATCGAGATATCATCCGTCACCACCGAAGGCATTCACACAACCACCAACATTACGTTTGAGTGTTTCATAGGTTAAAGTTAGTTTCTTTCTTTCATAAGTTAGAAGAGATAGTTTCTTGTTTTCATAAGTTTAGTTGGTAGTATTTATTGCTTTCAATAGAATAGATTT
>SNQJ01S0085169.1:16630-41914 GCA_010110895.2 Picea sitchensis | reverse complement strand
CCCTGGCTACAACCAGAAGGAGACTACAACCATTCTCTATGTGGTGTCATATGATAGGATTATCCTGAGTTGATCAACCAAACATATTGATCCGACTATGTACTAGTTGACGCCATGTACACATCACCTCCTTTATCTGGAGTTGTCTTTCTCTCAGTCGACTGCTTCTCATTGGATCGTGTACTGAATTCCATTTCCTTTGACTTGAAATCCCTTTTGTAATTCCCAACTTTACCGCATTTCCAACATCTTCTTATCGACTGAATCGAGGATTTAGATATACCCTTCAAATGATACTTTCTATCGAAGAATTTAACTTTGTCTCTATCAACCATTCGATCTCTCACCACTAATACAGCTTTGGTCGATCCTTCCAGGTTCTTCCCTCTAATTTCTTTTGACAGTAGAGATGAAACCATGTATTCTAGTGCTAATGTTGTTGAATTACTCCCTATAGCCACGACTAAGCTATCCCAAGATTATGGAAAAGAGTATAATAGGCTAATACATTTCTCCTCTTCAGTGATTTTAATATCCATAGAATATCGATGGCTTATTATGGTATCTAAGCTATCCTTAAGATTATGGAAAAGAGTATAATAGGCTAATACATTTCTCCCTCTTCAGTGATTTTAATATCCATAGAATATCGATGGGTTATTATGGTATTAATGCATTTAAATTCTCAGTTGTAAATTCTCCTCACACATCCTCATAAGATATAACTTCTTTTCTAAGGAACAACTTATTTACTGTGCATTAATTAGTACAAGATCCCTAACTTTGCCTATAGTTTTTTCATGATTCATCAAGATATTCAACACTAAATTCTAGTAAATTAATTACTCTTTCCTTTCTTTCAAGTTCTATTCTACACTGACATACTCTTACAAAATGGTACTCGATATTAAGCCTATTGTTCTCTACCTACAAGCAGGTATTCACTTTAAGACTTGTAGGCACAAAATTATATGGTTGAATTTTTCATCTTATTTCTCGAAAGCTATTGCTATATTATTAAGTACAATCTTGATTCACCCCAACCCCAACCCCACCAACCCAAACCTAATAGAAGAGAGAGGAAGAAATATTTAAGTTTATAAAGAAATAATAAAGGAAAAACACATACTAATATGCATTTTAATTGAAAACCCAAATGGTGAAACCAACATAACTTGAGAATATTGATCTCTTATTGTATTATTCATTTGGAATAAAAAGGTTACATTCCTAACCTTGGTACACAACTAAGACACAATCAACATCATACATTCTTTATTTACAAAGGATAATCCTAGCCATTTAGCTAAATTCATGACTAGCAACTCGTAAAAATGATTTATATAAAAAAATATTTTTGATAATATACAACATGCCTTATTTATAGCATTTACAATAGTAAAAACCTAAATAAAGACACAAAAAAGATACAAATCCATGCATCATTGGCTACAAATCCCACAAAAACTAGGATTATGTTACAGTCGACTACAAATCGGATTACTAGTTGACTACCAATCAAACTTCATTCAGTCTTTAGTCGGTCACCACACACCTGCCTATCGACCTCTTGTTGGTTTACCTCTTCAAATTTTATTTGATTACTTCAACTTTGACTTTTCCCAGTCGAACCATCACCCATCTTTGACTTTCTTCACCATTTGGATCCACCAACTGACTTTTGTTTGATTACTGAGAGGGGGTGAATTATTAATAGAGTACTATAATCCTTTTTAACCATATAATGCAAGTAAGAGCATCATCAAAAATGAAATCAAATGAAAAAAATCATACACATACACAATACAATTGTGTTCTACGCGGAAACCCAAAGCTGGAGAAAACCGCATAATGGTTTTTCTTATATGTCTTGAAGAATTACATTCATTAAGCACTAACCTCCTTTGTTTTCCAAATTTAACTTTAAGGAGGCTCCAACCCCTAGTTTCTTAAGCTACAACCCTCGAGGGAAGCTCCAAATCCCCACCGGTTACAACCAGAAGGAGACTACAACCATTCTCTATGTGGTGTCATGATAGTATTTCACCTAGCTGGGATCAACCAAACATATTGATCCTACTATGTACTAGTTGACTCATACACATCGTCTCCCTTATCTAGAGTAGTCTTTCTCTCACTCAACTACTTCTTGGATCGTGTGGTACTCTAATTCCATTTCCTTTGATTCTTGAAATCCTTTGTAATTCTTAAATTTCCATCACATTTCCAAAGATCTTCATCGATCAATCGTGAGATTTAGATATTCTTCAAATTATAATTTCTATCTAAGAATTTAACTTTGTCTCATCAACCATCTGGATCTCTCACCACTAATATGTACTTTGACGATCCTTCCGTGTTTTCCTTCTCATTTCTTCTGATATTAGAGATGAAACCATGTCTTCTAGTGCTAATGTTGTTGAATTACTACCTATAGCCACTCTATTCAAGCTATCCCAAGACAGGAAAGAGCATAATAGGCTAATACATTTCTCCTTTCTAGAAGGATTTTAATATCCATAGAATATCGATGGATTATTATGGTATTAATGCATTTAAATGCTTAGTTGGCTAAATTTCCTCACCATCCTAGAAGATACAATTTCTTTCTATGGAACAACTTATTTACTAGGTATTTTGACTAGTACAAGATCCCAACTTGGCCCATAGTTTTTCTATTCACCTAAGACATTCACCAACACCAAATCTCAGAAGACAAAGTCGAATCGTACTACTTTCCCTTCTCTCAAGTTTCTCCCATTCTTCCATCGACATACTGGTCGTAATGGTACCTGGATAGATTATTGCCCATTGTTCTCAATCTACAAGGAGGTATTCAATTTAAAGCTTCCAAATCTCAAAATTATAGCCATTGAATTTTTTTTGATCTCTATTCTCGAGCTATTTGCCATTATTTAAGCACAACTTTTAAATATTTATGACTTATGACTTTACTATACCTAGGGTTTATATTAGATCCAAGGTTGTTAAACCAAACTCTAATACCACATATTAGGAAATAGAACACTTCCATGCTAACCCAGTAATAGAAGAGAGTGGAGAAGAAATATTTTGGTATAAAGAAAATAATAAAGAAACACATAGTACACATGCATTTTACCCTAGAAACCCAAATGAAACTAACATTCATTGAGAATATTGATCTCTTGTTGTATTATTCATTTAGAATAAAAGGTTACATTCCTAACCTTGGTACACACCTAAGACAATAATCAACATCATACATTCTTTATTTACAAAAGGATAATCATGTAGCCAATTCATCTTAAATCTAAATGACTAGCAACCTCTAAAATGATTTATATAAAAAAAATATTTCACATACAACATGCCTTATTTATAGATTTACAATAAAAAAACCCAACAAAGACACACAAAAAGAGCTACAAATCCATGCATCATTGGCTGGAACTAATTTAATATACTGATTCTATTCACACCCCACCACAAGCTTTATCAATGTAATCTT
Organism: Picea sitchensis; assembly: GCA_010110895.2. Classification (NCBI taxonomy): domain Eukaryota; kingdom Viridiplantae; phylum Streptophyta; class Pinopsida; order Pinales; family Pinaceae; genus Picea; species Picea sitchensis. Next base: position 38,424 of record SNQJ01S0085169.1, on the reverse strand, counting down.
CATTCAGCCTTCATTTGTTGTCCTACACCTATTGATGACCTCTGTTGGTTTACTCCTTTCAAATTTTATTTTGATTTCAATCTTTTGACTTTTTCCCGATCGAACACATCGACCTTGACTTTCTACCATTTGATCCACTTCAACTAGACTTTTGTTGGATTATCGAGAGGGGTGAATTATTACTAGAGAAGTCGATAATCCTTTTAACTATTATAATGCGTTATATCAATGTAAAAATGAACAAATGAAAAATCATACACATACACAATACACCAAGGTTTTTACATGGAAACACAAAGCAAGAGAAAACTCAAGATAGTCGGTTTTTCTTTATATGTCTTGAAGAATTACATTCATTGGAAGCACAAACTTCCTTTGTTTTCTAGCTTCAACTTTAAGGAGGCTCCAAACTCTAGTTTCTGGGTTACAACTGAGGGAAGCCTAAATCAATTCTGCCATAACCGTAAGGAGACTACAACCATTCTTTGTGTTGTGTCATATGATAGGATGTTCCCGAGTTGATCAACCAAACATATTGATCCGACTATGTACTAGCTGACTTATGCACAATATCACCTACTTTATCTCGAGTTGTCTTTCTCTCAATTGACTACTTCTCATAAGATCTTGTACTGAATTCCATTACCTTCGACTTGCAATACCTTTGTAATTCCCAAATTTACCAAATTTCAAAAATCTTATTTTTTATTGAATCGAGGATTTAGATATACCCTTTAACCTAGACTTCTACTGAAGAATTTTCCTTAATCTCTATCAACCAATCAACCTCTCACCACTAAAACATATTTTGGATCAATCCTTTCGTGTTCTTCCATCTAATTTCTTCTGACAAGAGAGATGAAACCATGTATTCTCAGTGCTAATGTTGTTGAATTACTCCCTATAATAATTGGTCATTATCCCAAGATTATGGAAAGAGTATAATTGTAATAATACATTTTCCTCTTCGTAAGGATTTTGTCATCCATAGAATATTCCATGGCTTATTATGGTGTTAAACTCATTTAAATGCTCAGTTAGTGAATTTTCCTCACTCATCCTCAGAAGATACAATTTCTTTTCAAGGAACAACTTATTAATAGCATTAATTATACAAGATCTCAACTTGGGCCCATATAGTTTCTTTTTCGGTCATTCACTAAGACATTCACCAAACACCAAATCAAGACAAATTGTACTACTTTATCCTCTCTCAAGTTTCTCCCATTCTTCCATCGACATACCTACTAAAATGGTACCTGATAGATTATTGCCCATTGTTCTCAATCTACAATAGGTCTAATTTTAAGCTTTCACAGCTCAAAATTATGGCCATTGAAGTCTTTTTCTGTTCTTTAGCTTCCTTAGTTACTTGCTTAATATTTAAGAACAACTTTAAATATTTATGACTTATGACTTACTATACCTAGGGTTTATATTAGATCCAAGGTTAAACCAAACTCGACAACATGTTAGGAAATATAACACTTCCATGCTAAACCTAATAGAAGAGAGGAAGAAATATTTGTTATAAAAGAAATAATAAAGAAAACACATAGTACACATGCATTTTACCCTAGAAACCCAATTTGGAAAACCAACATAACTTGAGTAATATTGATCTCTTGTATTATTCATTTAGAATAAAAGGTTACATTCCTAACCTTGGTACACAACTAAGACACAATCAACATCATACATTCTTTATTTATACAAAATATTAATCCTCAGAGCTAATTCAAATTTTAAATCTACATGACTAGCAACCCTAAAAATGATTTATATAAAAAAATTATTTTACACATTACAACATGCCTTATTTATAGGATTTACAATATAAAAAAAACCTAAATAAAGACACACAAAAAAAAGCTACAAATCCATGCATACTTCATTGGCTACAAATCCCACCTAATATCAGGATTCTATTACACCCGACTACTACGATTATCACTCTAATCTTCATTCAAATTTCTTTCACTCATTTCCCTCATGAACCATTGATGACCTCTGTGGTTATTTTACCTTCAAATTTTATTTGATTACCAACTTTTGGTTTTTCCCGGATCAACACATCGACCTTGACTTTCACCATTTGATCCACTCTCAACTAGACTTGGTTGGATTAATGAGAGGGGCAGAATGTTATTAATAGAGAAATATAATCCTTTTAACTATATAATGCAAGTAAGAGTATCACGCAAACAATGAACAAAATGAAAAATCATACACATAATAATACAATTCCATTGTTTTTACGTGGAAACCTAAAGGGGAGAAAACCATAATGGTTTTTCTATATGTCTTGAAGAATTACATTCATTGGAAGCACCTTTGTTTCTTCTGTACAGAACTTTAAGGGGAGGCTCCAACCCCCTAGTTTCTAAGCTACAACCCGAGGGAAGCTACAAATACCCAATTCCTGCTACAACCGTATGAGACTACAAACTATCTCTATGGGGAGTCATGATAGGATGTTCCCGAGTTGATCAACCAAACATATTGATTCAACTATGTACTGGTTGACGCATGCATCACCTCCTTTATCTAGAGCAGTCTTTCTCTCAAATGACCACTTCATTGGATCGTAACACCCATTTCCTTGACTTGAAATCCCTTTGTAATTCCAAAACTATAATGCGATTTCCAACATCTTCTTATCGACCAAAGATGATTTAGTGATATACCTTCAAATTATACTTTCTATCAAGAATTTAACTGTATCTATCAAACTATTCATCTTCTCACCACTAATAAATTTTAATGATCCTTCCGTGCTCTTCCCTCTAATTTCTTTTGACAGTAGAGATGAAACCATCTCTTCTAGTGCTAATGTTGTTGAATTACTCCCTATAGCCAATGCACTAAGTTATCCCAAGATTATGGAAAAGAGTATAATAGGCTAATACATTTCTACTCTTCTTCGCTGATTTTAACATCCATAGAATACCCATGGATTATTATGGTATTAATGGCATTTAAATGCTTGTTACAGAAATTTTCTCACTCATCCTAAGATACAATTTCTTTCTAAGGAATAACTTATTTACTAGGTATTTCGACTAGTACAAGATCCCCAACTTGGCCCGGTAGTTGTCTTTTTCAATATTCACTCTCAAGACATTCAACAACACCAAAACTGCAAGATAAAGTTGAATCGTACTCCTTACCCTCCTCTCAAGTCTCCCATTCTTCCCTTGACATGCTTGTCAGAATGGTACCTGGATAGATTATTGCCCATTGTTCTCACACATACAAGGAGGTATTCAATTTTAAGATTCCAAAGCTCAAAATTAGGGCCATTGAATTTTTCGATTCTATTCTTGAGCTACTTGCCATTATTTAACACAATGTTTAAATATTTATGACTTATGACTCTTACTATACTTAGGGTTTACCTTAGATCCAAGGTTGTTAAACCAAACTCGACACCACATGTTAGGAAATATAACACTTCCATGCTAAACCTAATAGAAGAGAGGGAGAAATATTTTGTTTATAAAGAAATAATAAAGAAACACATAGTACACATGCATTTTACCCTAGAAACCCAAAATGGCTTAAACCAACATAATTTGAGAATATTGATCTCTTTGTTGTATTATTCATTTAGAATAAAAGGTTACATTCCTAACCTTTGGGTACACAACTATGACACAATCAACATCATACATTCTTTATTTACAAAAGGATAATCATGTAGCCAATTCAGCTTAAATCTAAATGACTAGCAACCTCTAAAATGATTTATATAAAAAAATATTTCATTAATATGACAACATGCCTTATTTATAGGATTTACAATAGTAAAAAACCTAAATAAAGACACACAAAAGCTACAAATCCATGCATCATTGGCTACAAATCCCACAAAAACTAGGATTATGTTACAGTCGACTACAAATCGGATTACTAGTTGACTACCAATCAAACTTCATTCATTATTCAATCGATCACCACATGTTCGCTTGTCGACCTCATGTTGGTTTACCTCTTCAAATTTTATTTGATTACTTCAACTTTGAATTTTCCCAGTCAAACACATCGCATCTTGACTTTCTCTACCATTTGATCCACCTCAACTAGACTTTTGTTGGATTACCGAGAGGGGGGTGAATTATTAATAGAGAAATATAATCCCTTTTAACCATATAATGCAAAGTGTTATATCAATCTTAAACAATGAACAAAATGAAAAATCATACACATACACAATACACCAAGCAGCTTTTACGTGGAACCCAAAGCCGAGAAAACCAGATAATGGTTTTTCTTATATGTCTTGAAGAATTACATTCATTGGAAGCACCAACTTCCTTTGTTTTCCAGTTGCAACTTTAAGGAGGCTCCAACCCCTAGTTTCTTAAGCTACAACCCTGAGGGAAGCTCCAAATCCACCCTGGCTACAAACCAGAAGGAGACTACAACCATTCTCTATGTGGTGTCATATGATAGATTATTCTGAGTTGATCAACCAAACATATTGATCCCATTGCGTACTGGTTGACTCCAGGTACACACTTCCCCACCTCTTTATCCGAGTAGATTTCTCACCGACCGCTTCTCATTGATCGTGTGGTACTAAATTCCATTTCCTTTGACTTTCAATCCCTTTTTTAATTCCCAGCTTTACCAGATTCCAACATCTTCATGTCGATTGAATTGAGGATTTAGATATACCCTTCAAATTATACTTTCTATCGAAGAATTTAACTTTGTCTCTATCAACCATTCGGGATCTCTCTCACCACTACAGCCTTTGGTCGGTCTTCCGTGCTCTTCCTCTAATTTCTTCTTACAGTAGAGGTGAAACCATGTATTCTAGTGCTAATGTTGTTGAATTACTACCTATAGCCACAACCTAATTGCTATCCCAAGATTATGGAAAAGAGTATAATAGGCTAATACATTTCTCCTTAGTGATTTTAATATCCATAGAATATCGATGGCTTATTATGGTATTAATTCATTTAAATGCTTAGTTACAGAAATTTCCTCACTCATCCTCATAAGATATAACTTCTTTTCTAAGGAACAACTTATTTACTAGGTATTTCAACTAGTACAAGTTCCCAACTCATCCCATAGTTTCTTTTCTTGGTCTAATATTCACCTAAGACATTCAACAACACCAAATCAAGAAGATAGATCTGAATCATACTTCTTTCTCTCATTTCGAATTTCTCCCATTCTTCCATCGACATACCTACCAAAATGGTACCTGGATAGATTATTGCCCATTGTTCTCACCCACAAGGAGGTATTCAATTTTTAAGATTCCAGAGCCTGCACAGGCTTGCATTAACATCTCTATTCTCAAGCTACTTATCATTATTTAAGCATAACTTTAAATATTTATGACTTATGACTCTTACAATACCTAGGGTTTATTAGGATCCGGTGCTGTTAAACCAAACTCCGACATACCACATGTTAGAAATATAACACGCATGCTAAAACCTAATAGAAGAGAGGAAGAAATATTTAAGCTATAAAAGAAATAATAAAGAAAACACATAGTACACATGCATTTTACTGAAACCCAAATGGTGAAACCAACATAACTTGAGAATATTGATTCTTGTTGTATTATTCATTTAGAATGTGTTGGTTACATTCCTAACCTTGGTACACAACTAACACACAATCAACATCATACATTCTTTATTTACAAAAGATAATCCTGTAGAGTCAATTCAAATTTTTAAATCTACATGACTAGCAACCTCTAAAATGATTTATATAAAAAATATTTCATAATATTACAACATGCCTTATTTATAGGATTTTAAATAGTAAAAAACCTAAATAAAGACACACAAAAAGAGCTACAAATCCATGCAGATCATTGACTAAAAATCCCACCCATCATCGTGATTCTGTCATAACTAATTACTGCCGATTATCGTTTTAATCTTCTCATTCAAGATTCAAATTGCTGCCCCATGACCATTGATGACCCCATGTTGGTTTACCTTCTTCAAATTTATCAGATTACTTCAACTTTGACTTTTCCCGATCAAACACTTCGACCTTGACTTTCTCTACCACTCGATCCACCTCAACTAGACTTTGTTGGATTATCGAGAGGGGGGTGAATTATTAATAGAGAAATATAATCCTTTAACCATATAATGTGCGTTATATCAATGTAAAATGAACAAATGAAAATCAAGTACACATAATAACACACCAAGAAATGCATTTGAAACCCAAAGCGGAGAAAACCAGATAATGGTTTTTCTTATATGTCTTGAAGACCATATTCATTGGAAGCACCAACTTCCTTTTTCCTTTGTTTTCCAGCTGCAACTTTAAGGAGGCTCCAACCCCCTAGTTTCTTAAGCTACAACCTGAGGGAAGCTCCAAATCCCCAATTCCCTGGCTACAACCAGAAGGAGACTACAACCCCCTATGTTCTCCGGCTACAAATGGAAGGTGGATAGAACCACCCTGACGTATAAGTAGAATGATGGAACCATTGTCACAATATCACTGTGATATATACTATTGTAAACCTGTACCAATAAACCTGCACCAAACAACCTATACCAATAAAATGAAACATGCATCAACCATGTATCAACCTGTACCTCAAACTGTAATCAACCTGTACCATAAACAAGTGCATCAACCATGCACCAACCTGCACCAAACAACCTATAATCAACTTGTACCATAAACAAGTGCATCAACCATGCACCAACATGTACCTCAACCTGCAAACCTTCCTTAAATTTAACAACAAGAGACTAGCATTTTCATCAAACTTTACTTTAGTCTCACATGACTAGTTTTGGATTAGTCAACAACCCTAAATTGAAATAATCATAACTATGTACCTGTAATGAATAAAGATCTGAAAATAGTACACAATGTTCTTGAGTGTGGTTTACACAATTCCTCTAGGTGTCACTACATGAAACCTCTCAGAAAAGGAGTTATACCTTGTTGAATTCTGGTTTATTCTAGAGAGAGAACTTGTAGAGCGTTCCCCGCATGAAATATTTGTTGTATGGATCTGAAAATTTTACATAGAATAATACAAACTGTACTCTAACCAACACATTTGGTCTTATTGAATTTGGATCTGTTGTGAAGAAGTTATGACATTTTACCCGAAACACTTGTTTTAGACTAGTTTCAGGACTAGCCACAAACCCTATTTTCCATGGAGTGTAACTCCAAAAATACAATGACCCACAAGATAAAATTTGTACCACAACTACTTGGATATGTTTCCTCAATGGACTCCCAATTTCACGGTCTGAATCATTCTAGAAAAAAACATTATTGCGAAAATGGTGAGATGACCTGTAAATAACATACCTTAGAAAGCATCATCAAAAGAATTTATCCTCCCTTGAATTTCGGCCTTATTTACTTCACCTTCCCTATGAAATTAGGCTTATATATCCTTTGGTTACCTCATTCACCTATAGATATTCAATATGCTCAAGTGTGCTTGAAATGAGAGAGTCTTGCCTCTTATTTATACTTTCATGTAGCTTCCTTATAAGCATCTTCTAGACCACATTGCCCAATTTTTTACTTGTCCATATATCCAATAGACACTTGAATACTTAACCCATTTTCCTCATTTTAGGGTTAACCTTCTTATAACCACTTTCCATAATTAGATAAATAATCCTCCTTGATTTTGTCACTTCACTTTATTATTTAAATAATCCTCTTTGACTTTGTCACTTCACTTTATTATTTAAATAAACCTCTTTGACTTTGTCACTTCACTTTATTATTTAAACAATCATCTTTGACTATGTCACTTCACTTTATTATTTAAATAATTTCTTCTATGCAAGAACTTTGACTTCTTTGACCTTTTGGGGCTTCAAGCCAACAAATGAGGGTCATCCAACTTCGTAAGGCCATAACTCTCAATTCGTGAGGAGTTATGTGGGGCTCGACATACCATCAGAAATGGCATGACATGTACTATCCATCTAGAATATTCTTACCTATAAATATATCAAAACTCATACCATTATACATCAAACAAACTTGGGTCCATTACCCAAACCTTTGTGCTACCAGACTTTCTTCAAGGGTTGATATCAATGACAACCAACCCAATTAATCAACAACTTTCACTGAAAATAATATAAGAACCGAACACTAACCGAGATTTGTATTTATCCACTTTATCTTTTGGATTCAACTTCTTCTTAAACATCCATTTTCTGCCAATGGGATTTCTTCTAGTCGGTAACTAGATACCAAGCCTCGTTCTTATCCAATGCTTCCATTTCTTCAACCATGGCCTTTCTCTAGATTTTTCCATCCTCTGAATCCACTACCTCCCCAACATTTCTAGGATCACAATCAATAATAGACAAAGAAAAATTAGAATAGAAATCAGGTGGATTATACCTTTCCAATTTCCTTCTTTCCTGAATTGATCTCCTCAATACTAGAGTATGAGGATCTTCATCTTCTGATTCATGTTCTTCTGTAGAGTCTGATTCATTATCCTTTTTCACAAAATCTATTTTCTTTGGTTCTTCCTCCCTTGGTATGACTTCCTGTTTTAAAACATCTTTGATTTTTCTCTCTACTATACACTACCTTCTTAGTTTCTGGGTTCCAAATATTATAACCTTTCAGAACATATTTATACCCAATAAAGATACACTTTTCAACCTTTCTTATCTAGCTTACTCATGTTTTCCTTTGGTCAAATTCCCCGAGATGTGTAAGATAGGGTTTCTTATTAGTCCATACCTCATGTGGATTCTTGTCATCCAACATTGATGAGGGTGATCGATTGATCAATTTACATGTATACCCACTGCATCTTCCCATAATTCCTATCCTAACACAACACCATTGAGCATGCTCCTTTATTTTTCCATCAACTTCATGTTCATCCTTTCTACAAATCCATTATGTTGAGGTGTGTATGGATTTCTCTTCTACCTTTATATAATGCACTTCTTACATAATTCTTCGAATTAATTTCCTCAAAATTCTCCACCATTATATGTCCTTGACACCTTAATTCTCTTCTCTGTTTGATTCTCCACATGAGCCTTAAACTCTTTGAATTTGTCAAAGAATTCAGATTTATTATTAAGGAAATAAATCCATGTATTCCTAGAGAAGTTATCTATAAATGAGAAATAGTACACATATTTTCCTAGTGATGGAACCAACAAAGGTCCAAACACATCACTGTGCACGAAATGTAAAATTCCCTCTTCCCTCGTTGCACTGGAGGGGAATATTACATTATCCTACTTCCCATTTATGCAATGTTCACAAAAATCAAAATCCAAAGAAAAATTATACATACCTTCAACCATACCTTTACTATGTAGAACTCAAAGGCCCTTCTCTCCAATATGTCCCAGTCTTTTATGCCATGATATAGTCTTTTCTCTGAGGTTGTAGGAGTTTTTTCTTCTTTGGCTCCAATATCAAGAACAACAAAATTATTTCACCCATCACTAATAGTGCTTCCTAGAAACTTATACCAGGTTTGAATATGAACTCCCTTTAACAACACCATTTCCAATCGAACCATCCTATAGGTTTCTTTCTCAAAAACTGTTTTTACCTCTGCATCATCCATTTTGCTTACAAAAATCAATTTTTTGGCCAACCCTAGGATGTGCAGAATACTAGAGAGTGTTCTTTTCCTTCCATCCATGAGCTTCAACTTGACTTTTATTCATCCTATGATTTTGGTTGTTGAGTCATTACCTAGGAAAACATCACCTCCATCATACCTTTCATATTCACAAAACCACTCCCTATGAAGAGTCATATGAAAGGATGCACCTGAGTCAAGTAGCCATGCCTCATGATATGTATGTTTTCTTGAAGAATCCAAGTACACATCCCCTCCTTCCACGAAGGTTTTTTCTTTTGTATAAGGAGAATCTTTAGATCCCTTCCCTCTCTCAACAATTTTGGATCCACATCGTTTCTTGTAGTTCCCTTCTTTTCCACATCTCCAACATACCTTCACAAATTTTCTAGGAGATTTAGATCTTCCCTTTGATTCAGATCTACCATCTATTTCTTTCCTCATAGAATCCTCTTGAAAATAAGGAATATGTTCTCTGTATTTCCATATTCTTCCACCTCATATCCTCCAACAACAAGGATGACACCACATCATCGAAATTTAAAGTAGTTGAATTACTACCTATGGCCACAACCAGAGTATCCCATGAGTCTAGTAAAGAGAACAATAAAATGATACACTTCTCTTCATCGGAAATATTAATATCAATAGATAATAAGTGACTTACCACAATATTGAAGGCGTTCACATGCTCTGTCACGAAGTCTCCATCTTTCATCCTGAGGTTATACAACTTCTTCCACAGGAACAATTTGTTAACCATGGATTTAGACTGATACAAAGCCCCTAAATTATCCCATAATGCCTTGGTTGTAGATTCCCTTGACACATTCAGTAATATTGAATATGAGAGACACAATTGGATTGTAACATACCCAACCACTAGCAGGTTGGGCCAAGCTACTTCAAGAACCGATTTCGAATTTTTTATTCTAATTAATTACTAAATAAGTATAAAAGAAACATAATAACAACACATGCAATAATCAATAATCATGTTATACTTTAAAATAATGCTTAATTAGGTCATGCACAACAATAACCCATAAGAAGGCACATTATAAATACATATCTCAGAGATAATAACTAATACACAATGGAAATAAATATACAAGCAGAGAAACACATGACAAAGACACTTATCTTTAATAAAACCAATCATCAACTGGTTGCAAATAAAGGAAGCTCCACCTAGAGTAGACATTATTGTTCTAAGTCTCAACAGAAGGTCACCCCCAATTCAGGGCTATGAATTCACAAGGACAGGTCTCATTCCACCACTCATCTTCCCCAACCAGTCAACAATCAATATCTCACAGGTTTCTCAAACAAAATAAAATCTAGCTTACTGGATCTCTTCCCATTTAGACTACACCACCCAAAGATGATGAACCCCTTTCACTTACACATAGTCCCTCAGGTTGTCCACCTCTTTCTATGGCTCTAATACTTTTGGTCAGAAAACATCAATGTTGGAACTCTTAGGATTCACAACTATGAACAAGGTTTTGCACATGCCAATGCATCTCAAGCATACATGCACCAATTCATGGCTGGAATACACAGGTAATTACTACAGTCATCCAACCATGGTTTCCTACCTCGATCAATTAATTTTCCTTTCCCATACAAACACAAGAATGAACAAGAAGAGTGAAATAATGATGAACCAAATTATGAGCAACCCCCCAACAACCTAAAAGTGGGTTTTAAATATTTAAATGGAAAATAAAGAACCACATGGATTTACCCTAACAATTTCATGTAACCACTTTTCCCTAAATAAAACCAAGATGGGTAAATAAAATATAATAGAAGGACTTAGCCCATTTAGCCCCCTCTCTCATGGAATCATAGCCCCGTATAACTCTTGTCCTTGTCTAACTTACAACCAACGATGTATTTTATTATTTGCAATTGTCAAAGTATTACATTTCTTAGGCACTTTGATCCCTTTCAAATAAATAAAATACATTATTAATATGGGGACTCAAAACCAAGGTATTGCATTCCCCTCCCCATTGTTTTGGCACTATCCTTGGTGCATATACAAAACATAAATAAAAATTTCAAAATTCTTCAAAACGTTGTGGGTACTCTACCTGCATGGCATATTCATGCTCCCAAGTAGAATCTTCAAGACCGTAGCAGGTCCACTAAAGTTTTACCAGTTCTATGACTCGATTCCAGAGAATTTTGACTTTTTTGTGCAATATGCGCATCGACTGGACCTAAAAGTCTCCTTATGGCTCCACCTGAATCAAATTCCAATCAATAACATGGTTAGGAACCAGGAACATAAATTATATTTTTATGCATAAGAAATCCATCTTCCTTCATCTCATACTCTTTAATTTTCTATTGTAACATTTCATGTTATAAACCTTCTTTGACTTGTAAGTAATGTTGGTCTGTAACAACAACACCTAAAATTATGCTCTTCAAATCTGATTGTTGCATACTAATGGTTGTAGAATGCATGAGATGTATCCTTATGCTGAGTGCATCAACAAATTTATGTTATTTTCCTTTGATATGATTGATGTCAAATTCATACTTACTTAACAATTCTGGCCATCTTGTCTTCCTGGCATTCAAAGTTGGTTGCTCAAAAATATATTTCAGACCATTATGGTTTGTTCTTAATTCAAATGTCTTTCCCATGAGATAATGCATCCACATATTCAATGCATGAACTATGGCATCAAGCTCCAAATCATGTGTGGCATAATTCCACTCATGTTCTTTGATATTTCTAGACTCGTAACTAATGACATGTCCATTTTGAGTGAGGACTCCACCAAGTCCTTCCTTGCATGAATCTATAAAATTAGTGCACTGAAGATAGTAGTTCTTTCAACAAATTAAAATTATATGCACTTTGTTGTCCATTAAATTTAATTCCTTCTTTGTAAAAGAAGTTATGGGATGAACAATTTTAGAGAAACCTTCTATAAATCTTCAGTAGTATCCAACTAATCCCATGAGAGGATATGACTTATGAAACATTCATGGGTGGTGTCCATCCTCTAATGCGGTTCAATCTTTTCTGAGTCCCTTTATATACCTTCCATTTGAAATAATGTTCCCCAAATAATGGATCTCCTCTTGGTAAAAATAACACTTGTCTAGCTTGGAATACAAATGATGTTCATGAGTACTTGCAACATGAACCTCAAGTGATGTCTAGATTCTTCCTCAAACATAGAATAAATAAGTATGTCGTAAGTAGTTCTTTCAACAAATTAAAATTCTCTTCACACTTTGTTGTCCATTCAAATTTAATTCCCTTCTTTTGTAAAGAAGTTATGGGATGAACAATTTTAGAGAATCCTTCTATAACATCCGGTAGTATCCAACTAATCCCATGAAGGATATGACTTATGAAACATTCATGGGTGGTGTCCATCCTCTAATGGGTTCAATCTTTTCTGAGTCCACTGCTATACCTTCCACTGAAATAATGTTCCCCAAATAATGGATCTCCTCTTGGTAAAAATAACACTTGTCTAGCTTGGAATACAAATGATGTTCCCTTAGTACTTGCAACATGAACCTCAAGTGATGTCTAGATTCTTCCTCAAACATAGAATAAATAAGTATGTCATCCAGGAACACAATGAAAAACTTATATGGATAATTGATGAATATGTAATTCATTAAGAACATAAATACAATTGGTGCATTGGTCAATCCAAATGGAACCACTACAAATTCATATCGTTCATACATGGTTCTAAAGGTTGTATTACTTATGTCTTGTTCCTTGATTCTTACTAGGTGGTATCATGCTCTCAATTCTATCTTTGAAAATATGTTTTCTCCTCTCGGCTGATCAAGGAGGTTTTCAACTCTGGGTAGAGGGTAATTGTTCTTCAGAGTGTCTTTATTAAACTATCTAAAGTCAAGACACGACCTCAATGTTCCATCCTTCTTTTTGAAAAACATTACTAGTTCTCCCCAAGGTGAAACACTTGGGAGTATGTACCCTTTCTTCAACAATTATTCCAATTTCATTTGCAATTCTTTTAATTATGATGTACTCATTATATAAGGAGTTTTTTATATTGGGGAAACTCTTGGTACTAAATCAAGAGAGAAATATATCTCCCTTTTGGGTGGAAATCTTGGCATTTCTTGGAATATGTATTCAAACTCTTGCAATACCAAAAAATCTTCAAGTCTTGAACCTTTTTTCCTTTATTTCTCCTCCACATAAGTTGCATACAATTGACATCCTTTTGTGAAACATATCTTCATTTGTAAGGATGAAATCACCCTTATAGAAATGGGTCTTGGAATTCCTTTCAAAGTGCTCTATTTTCCTTCTTCATCAAGACATGTAAATATCTTGTTATGACAATCTAGGATAGAATAATGATTGTCCAACCAATCCATTCCAATTAGGATATCATAATATCGCAATGGTATAATATTTAGGTCATCATTAGTACTCACTCCATTAATACTTATTGGACAACCTTTTACAAACTCATTGTTCCTTATTTTGGTTCCATTGGCTAGTTGAACCAAATTAGACTTTTCAAGCTTACTTTTATCCAAATGAAATATGTATACTATTTTAGGATCAATGTAACAATGTATTGATCCTGAATATTTTAAAATAGAAACATGATGGTTAATGATCTTACCTTCCACCTCAATCATATGGGATTGATGTTCTTCTTGTCAATCTTCTAAGGATGCATATATTCTTGGAATAATTCTACCCATGTCTTCTACTATTGTAGCCTCTTGGATGTTGTGCATGATCTTCATTTTATCTTCTTTGTGAGGGAAATCCTTGTACACGTGATATTCTTTGCATCCAAACATTTGATTGGTGGTCTTCCCCTTTTTCCCAAGGATTCTTCCCTCTTGGATTCTTTCTTAGCAAACTAATCTTGTTGATTTTTAATAGGTTTATTTTATTTGAAAGGAGGTTTGAATCCCTTCCTTCTCTGATCATATTTCTCTTTCTTGTTATCCTTCCAAGTTTTTTGCAAGGATTCCCTTCCCTTGCCTTACTTGTACGAGTACTTAGCCTTCTTAATGGTCTCTGTCAAAGTTTTGGGCTCATCATATTGAATCTTCTCTTTATAAAATGATGGAAGTCCACTCAAAAGTCTATGTATCTTCACATTCTCATCCTTGATAAACCCCACATACTTCAACAATCCCAAGAACTTCTTTTCATATTCTCACATGGTCATGCTTCCCAACCTGAAATCAAAGAACTCTTGCATTGTGTTTTCATAGAAGTGATATGAAAGATACTCCTTCTGAAAATATCCCTTGCACTGCTTCCAAGTGATTTTGATCTCATTAATGTGCTCAAATTGCTTCAATTGAAACCACCACATAACAACTTTTTCACGCAAATGGTATGTGAAAATTATGGCTTCTAGTTTAGATGAATAGTTTTGCAACCAAAAGTACTTCTTGATTCCAATCAACCAGGATTCAATGTCATATTCCCTTTTTCTTTCACCATCAAAGGATGGTGGCTTACTCTTCCTCAGTTATCCTCACAAGATATTCAATTCATGTCTTCTTCATTGGTGCCTAACAACAAACACTTATGGACCACTTATAGAGTCTTCAGACACATAAAATTTCCTTGTTGAGTAAGGAGGTGAGTGATGTCTATGAGTTTTTCTAGCACTTATTGAATAACTAGTTCTTCTATAGTTATCTCTTCTTTCATGATGTCTTCCTTCTTCCTCCTGTCTTGAGTCTGATCCATTCGTTGCTTACCTCTACAACTGATTTAGGCTTTGAATTATTTGAGCATTTATTTTATTTTTTTCTCTCATCATCTTCTCATTATTTTATTTGTAACTCTGCACTTCTGTTCTCAAGATTCTCACAGTCTCTATTAATTTTTCTATATCCCTTCTGCTCATGTGCCCATTTGATTATGTCTCTACATTAACAACACAAATATTTTGACCTTTTGATTCTCTCTCACAACTGAAGTCTCCTTCTCTTTCCTCAATGTCCCAAATACGAATTCTTATCATGAAATGATATGTTTATATCCCCTAATTATGCAAAATGTGCAAGCAACCATTTTTGTTAGAATTATGCATATTATAGAAATTTTATCAATTAATGCTACATGTCCTTTTTTTTCCCAACTCATGAAGAATCATATAGTAATTCTATAAATTATAATAATTCTATATTATTCTCCTCTAAATCATCTCTCCAACGGTTGTACTCATGCTTCATTCGGAGTTCTAAGCGGAAAGTTACAACATTCACAGGTTGTAACTTTCCACTCACGTATTGCTACAAATATCTCTTTATTAATTTATGAGCCATTTTAGTTCCCAATTCAAAATTATGGGTATAGATATTTCTTATCCTCCTAAATACCTTTCCAATGAATATTTGTTTTCTCAAATCCGAGTAATGAACTAAAAGTTATGGTCTGGAGAAGTTTAGACTGTTTTTCCCATTTTATCCATGTATGCTACATGTGTCTTCTTTCTCTTTATGCACATTTTTACATACCCAAATTCCAAATATGACTCCATGGTTGTTTTCTATGGTCCATAATATTTTCATAGATTGATTTTGTGCCCAAAATGGACTTCTGAGCAAGGAGTTATGCCCTCTAGAAGTAAATCAGTGCTGAAATTTTACCTTAACTGTTTAAACTGTAACTTTCTCATATCCTCTTTTTTTGTGCCTGGAGTAACTCATTGTATAGCTCTCTCTGATTTGTTTTACTTAATTTGTAGATACATAGTGTACCTTTTTATATTCTATTCTCATGGGTTTTGGATTTCCTAAAAACGCCATTTAGGGCCTCAAAATCACCCTGCAAGTTCATGACCTTCAAAAGCCTGAAAAATTCATAGAAATTTGACAGTTTTACTGCTATAACACCCCTTAAGTATGAGTCATCGATTTCAAATATGGTGATATCTTATTTTTTTATTTTCCTAAACTTCCTAAACTGTCTACCCGACTATCGATCATCGACCATAGACCCTTTTCTTTTGGAAATAGATTGCAACATATCTCTGAACCGACTGATCCGACCATCAGCCATCGATCATTGTTGGCGTATAAATATGCTTAGTATATTACACTCATTTATATGTCAATCCGAGATTCGTTTTCAAAATATTTGTTACACTATATGTGCCGAAAACAGGTAACCTATCTATGTCTGTTGTATTTAGCTCAAGCAGGAAATAATTAATAACATAGCACTTTATTTCTAGAATATTTGAATGCTTCACACAACTTTAAACTTAGAAGATAAAATTGATAACAAAACTCTCAAAAAAACACTCAATTGAAAAGCCTCTTTCTTATATGAGAATTTTGTTCATTACAGGCTCATGAAATGAAGAGGTGAACTTAAGATCTTGTTCCCTGTAGCAATTAAAATAGAAATCCACAATCCACTTTATTCACTCTTAGATAGAAATCAATCATAACTCTATTAAGCCCAATCAAACCTCCTTTCATATAGGAAACAGTCAATACTATTGAGAGACTTCATTATATGGAACATGAAGGTGAGAGATGAAGTATTATGGTTCATTTAGCTACTAAAAACACCACAATTACAAACTCAAAACACTAACATTTGCTTTCTTAACAATCCCACACATCAAAATCTTATCAATTAAATATTAATCTACAGAAATGGAAATGGAACTATCTACTCTATTCAATGTGTAACCATTTACTCACACTTATTCAAAATCAAATAACTCTGTGTTGAACTTAAAATGCATTTAAAATCATTTACAACACAAAAATATTAAATGTTCACACTCACACAATCACACAAAGACATGTACATGGAGGTTTACCTTGGTTGGGGTAGTGGGCCCTTACCAAACCAACAAGGTACCTCTAAAGAGATAATAGACTAAAACGCTTTACTCATGCTCATGAATTTTCACAAAAGATCATTTGTATTCCTTCAATTTATCGATTGAATCATCAGTTCAACATTTCATTCAACGGGACAATATGTATCATTCTCTAATTGCTACTTGCTTCATTACTCATTACTTCCTATCATCTATACAACATCCCTTATAAATAAGGTGATCCATTATTACCAAGATCTAAAGATAATTATCAAATGGTTTTTAAAATATTACAATTGGCAATTCATATCGAATCTCTAGGGATGGACTTCATCCTCATGACACGAAGTGCATGAGCGATGAAGTCTATTGTGATCTCAAAACTACCTCAAGAGACTTCTATCCAACTAACTTATTGGAATCTCCATCAGCATACTCATTCAACATGTAAATCTTGTAGACAGGGGTTTAGTATCGGATGAACACAGTCACGACCATGGGTACCGGAGCAACGCAACGGTAGTACCGGAACAGGTGCAAGACTGGTACTAGATGAGGCATTGAGTTGGAGGTATCAGATATAGCACTGAGTTGGTGGTACCTGATTAGATGTTGTGTTGGTACCGGAATAAACGTTGAGCGAGTAGTACTGGAAGAATTGTTGTGTTGGTACTGGAATAGGTGCTTGAACAGGTAGTATCAGAAGAAGCGTTGTGGAGTACTAGAATAGGTGGAACATCGGTACCGGATCAGGTAGGGTATCAGATGAAGTTTCTTAAGAGTCAAAGTGATTAGGAACATAAATAATCAATCATTTAATCAATTTTAATCAAGAAAATAAAAAAAATTGTGCTTTAACATAAGTTACCTTTCTATGCACATGGACAAGGTCACAAAGTGGATTTGTGGAGGGAATGGTCAATTATATACACATAGCATAGGTAAAATAGGCTCAGATAGAGGGTAATATAGGATTCTAGAAATGTCAAAATGGAGACTCGACATTTCCCCCATGCTAAAGCCATTACATGTCCTCATGCAACAACATCAAAACTGATACTCAAAATTGTTCAAAACTGAACCATTCCCCATCATTTCTCTAGTTGTAGGATGTTAAGACCAGAAGCTTCGCTCCTAAGTTCCTTCTTAATCACCCTAGTGTATTGGATCAAACGTAAAACTTTGTTGAGTTTAGAAGAGACATCTTCTTTTTCATATCCTATAACCTTAGGTTACATTCTTTTAATTGTGCATTCTTTTCCTTAATGTTTCTATCCAACACTTGGTACTCTGTAACTTCTTGTTTTTGCTTCTCATTTTGTTTTGTCAGCTTCCCAATCTTCACCATCAATTGTTTTTTTCTTAGAGAATTTTCAGGATCAGATGTGGTTGTTTGTTCAATCACCTCCTCTCGGGATTCCTTCTCCTTTCTTAGACCTCTCAAGGTTTTTGTCACCAACCCCTCGGTCTCACCAATCATATCTCCATAGACACTTTCTTTCTCTAGAGAATTCGAAATATCAATGGGCTCTTCTAGAAGAGAAGGCACATGTGGAACTATTGTCTGATTGTCCATGCTTCTAGTGGCTCTTCGTATAGGAAGTGAGACTTCCTCATATTTGTTGATAGGGGTGGAAGTCTCCTCAAACAACTTCCTCTTCTTCATTTTAATAGCAGTTATAGGCCTGGAAACTTGTTTCTCTTGTGTCAATTTGATTTTCACCTCAGGTTATGGAGTCTGCCTTAGATGAACATTCCCTATTTCCACTCTGGAGGACTGAGGTGTAGGCTCTGAGATTTGTTTATTTTGAGCCTTCCTCATTGTAAGATTCTCCTTACTTCCACTTGTCATCTTAGGAGTTTCCTCCAACTCACTAATCGGTTCTTGAGGAGACACAATAATTGCTTTAGGGGTCTTTTCAAACTCCTTAATCGATTCTTCAGGGAACTCAATAGTTGCCTCAGGGACATTATGTGAAACTTCTCATTGACCTGTCTTCTTCCTCTTTTGCTTCTCACTTTGTGGCAGTTGATATTTAGGACTCGAGGCTGGACTAGGAACTTTAAACTGGGAAAGCTTCTCCTTCTTAGATGTAGTGGGCTCTTCTAGGATTCTTTTTGCAGACACACCCTCCTTTTGACCCTTTTTCGTGCTTTGAATGTTGAGTTCATGGGTCTTTTCCAATTTGCTAGTTGGCTCTAGTGATAACTCAATGGTTTCTTTAGGAGCACTATCTGACCACTCACCTTGATCAGAGTCCTTCCTCTTCTGTATTTTAGATTTAGGAATCAAGGTTGGACTTATTTTCACAGATTGGGAGGCTTTATTCTTTTTGGATGTAGTGGGCTCCTCCACATCAGACTTATATTTCTCTAATTCATCAATAGGCTGGGATGAGCTAGGTGTAACAATGGATTCTTCACCCCCTAATTTCTTCCCTTTGTTTTTCTTTGCCTTTCTGTTGGACCCCTCACTGTGTACTTATGTTTCTTGTTCCTCTATATATTTGGACATTCCTTCCTGAGAAAAATTATGTTGGAGTAGTTTCTTCCAACTATTGCCTTGTTTCCTCAAGGCATGGAAAACCAAAAGTTTCATTATGCCATGGCGATGGAGGCTGGTTTTAGGTTTCTTGGAAGATGATTTCACTCCTCTCACCATTTTATTTAAACTCATCCATAGGAAGTGAAGAAAATCAACTTGTTTCCCTCCTTCAAAATGTGACAAAATTTTCAAATGGTATAGGAAGGTTACTGCATAACTCCCCTCACAGTTGAGAAATATTTTCAAAATAATGAGCATTGTCCAATATTCTTCTTTGATGCAGCTTAGAGGAATTCGCTTAGTCCAATTGGGGTCTTGATTTTCTAGCCTAATAAATTTTTGACAAAGCTTCCTATCAACGATCACCCCCTTGAAGTATTTTTCTCCAAATGAAGAGAGGCCTGTAGCCTCTGCTATGGTGGCCTCCGAAATTGTTAACTTCATATCTCCAAACTGAACCCTTTCTCCATCATATGTCTACGCAAAAGAAAGAGAGACTCCTTCATGATAGCCTTTAAACTTCTCCAAAAATGGGACCTGGCTTGTTCAAATATTCCCTTGCAAGCTTGATATTGTGGTGTTTCCTTGTATAACGGGAACACAGGATCATACCTATTGACCCACATGCTAGCTTAAAACAATTATTAAGGTGTATGAGGCATGGAATAGAGGATCGAGGCTTGAGTACTGGATCAACGCAGACCATGATGGAGTATCGAATCAGCACAGACCGTTATGGAGTACCAGAAGAGGATAAGTATGCAAAAGATACAAAGGAACAGGATCATAGTATAAATGTAGGTGGTGTGACGGTAAAAACGTTAAATAATGCTCATCTAGATGGCAAATCCATGCAGAGGAGTGTTTATAAATTAAGATTTAGTTTACAATGGTCACATCCAGGGTAATGATGACAAGGTAAGATAGGTTGAATTCATGAATAAATTATAGACTCGTATAAAAGTTGGTGTCATACCATGTTGACGAGAGTGTTGGATAATGATGACAAGAGATGTGGTCGTTATGACCGGAACTCACAAGTACAAAATCTTCTAATGTTATCGAAATCATAGTTTGACATGCATAAAAATGTGGCTTAACTCATTCGTGTGGCACGATGTTAGATTATGGAATTTTGACGTTTCTCTACCATATACGGAAGGAATGAAATTGATCCTGTTAGAGATACAATTACCTCATACTCTCATCATTTCGGGTATATAGGAATGATTTCTTCACAAGGAGATGTAGACGAGGACTTACAGAAGTTCGTGGTAGGGAGTGCACCATAATTTGAGAGTAACCACATGTTTAATACATAATTAGTCTAATTCCTTAATAAAATGAAAAAATGTTGAGTTTATATGTCCTATTACTTGAACACTTAAATCAAACAGCAAAAACTTTGAATATCGGATAAGGACTACCAACACCTTATTACCAATACTGGATCACCTTAGTACCGTATGAATGCAAAGTTGTGCTCAGTATCAGAATAGCACAGACCTTATCCTTTGGTACTAGATGAGAACAAATATTCTCCTATAGTACTGGATGAACAAAGAGTTTTTCCCAGTACCAGATGAATGCAAACCTCCTCCCATAGTACCGGATGGACGCAGAGATGTTTTCTAGTACCGGATGAGCACAGAGGCAACCATTATTTACAGTATCGTATGAATTCATATATGTTTTCCAGTACCGGATGAGCATAGAGGCAAAATTGTATTATGGTACTCAAGGAGAATTTGACAAGGTACCTGGTGGTAGTGCTCTATAGAATGAAACTTTGTAGACT
>SNQJ01S0085168.1:34366-45030 GCA_010110895.2 Picea sitchensis | reverse complement strand
TTAGAGCCTATCCCCCCTTAATGACAGCTTCCTGAACTCCTAACATAGAGAAAAGTTTGGAAAACTTCTCTTTTGTAAGAGACTTTGTGAAAATGTTTGCAACTTGATCTTCTGTAGGGAAAAAGAGCACTTCAATAACTTGATCATAAATAAGCTTTCTGATAAAGTGCATGTGTAGCTCGATGTGCTTGTTGTGTTGATTTTGAACTGGGTATTTGGCAATCTTGATGGCACTCTAATTGTCACACCAAAGGCTGGTCGGATGCTAGTGCTGGAATCCAAACTCTGAAAGGATCTTTCGAAGCCACAGGGCTTCCTGAATTGCATTTACTACTACTCAGTACTCTGTTTTTGCTGAAGAAAGTGAAATAGCCTGTTGTTTCTTACAGGTCAAAGTGACAGGTCCTGAACCAAGGCTGAAAACATAACCTGCAGTAGAATTTTGATCATCAAGGTTGTCGTCCCAATATGAATTAGTGAAACCAACCAATAAAGGACTCCCCGCTGAACTGTAATGTATCCGGAACTGAACTGTACCATAGACATAGAGAAGTATCATTTTAGATTCTTTCCAATGGCTTTCATGGGGTGTTTTCATATACCGAGCAACAACATCAACACCAAAGGAAAGATCAGGACAGGTATGAGTCAAGTATAAGAGGCTACCAACTAACTGACGGTACAGGGTGGCATCAACTTCAGGAGAAGTACAGGTGGAAGTGAGCTTGACTCCAGACTGGAAGGGAGAAGGGGTTGGTTTACCATCATCCATGTGAAAGCGACGAAGAAGGTCACAAGCATACTTAGACTGGGAAAGAAAAATTCCTTCATTGGTTTGCAAAACTTTGAGGCCAAGGAAATAGTGCAAAAAACCTAAGTCTGTCATTTCAAATTTCTTTTTAAGACTGGTTTTCACATGGTTTAAAATTTTTGAGTCACTACTAGTAAGGATAAGGTCATCAACATAAAGGAAAATGATTATGTTATGGATTCCTACTTTCTTGGTATAAACATTAGGATTAGAATGGCATCTAGAGAATCTGGTGTCAATAAGAAAGTTGTCCATTTTGGCATACCAAGCTCGGGGAGCTTGCTTAATATCATAAATAGATTTCTTAAGGTGACAAATAAGGCTAGAGTCATTCTGGACATATCCAGGAGGTTTTTCCATGTAGATTTATTCTTTCAAATCACCATGAAAGAAGGCGGATTTAACATCCATCTGATGGACCTCCCATTTATGTGAGGCAGCAAGGGAAAGAACAAGGCGGATGGAATTCATTTTGGCTACAGGGGAAAAGGTTTCATTATAGTCAATTCCTTCAACTTGGGAGAATCCTTTGGCAACTAATCGAGCCTTGTGTCTTTCAGCACTTCCATCTGATGCATACTTAGTTATGTAGACCCATTTACATCTGACAAGTTTTCTTCCTTTTGGAAGAGGTACAAGATCCCAAGTATCATTTTCCACTAAATAGCAATACTCTTCATTCATTGTTGTATCCCAATCTGGATGACTTGAAGCTTCTGCAAATGTCTCTGGATCACGAGGCTCTAAAATTGAGCCAAAATAAAAGAGGTTCGTTGGAACTGTGAACGTGTTCGACGTTGATCTGAAGGATCACCGACAATCTCACCAACTGCTTCTCGTGTTGAACAGACCCATCTAGGAAGCGATGGAATTGGTGCTTGTTCAGGTTCAAAGGAATCATCTGGAGGAATGTCAGCAGAAGGAGGTGGATTTTCATCCTCACTTTCATCATCTGAAGAAGAAACCAGAATAGGAAAAGAAGAAGGCACAAACGTCGAATATGGCTCGCAGGCCGAAGAAGGCACAACCATCGAATTAGGCTTGCAAGCCAAGAGTTTTTTATCAAATTTAGCATCTCTTCTAAGAATAATTTCATTACAATGTGGTTGAAGAAGTCTATAATATTTGACATCTTCATAATAACCAACAAATATACACTTCTCACTTTTAGGCTGCAATGCTTTCCTTTTCTCATCAGGAATGTGAGCCCATTCTATACTGCCAAATACATAGAAGTGACTTACATCTGGTTTAATTTCAGTCCAAGCCTCTTCTGGTGTTATATTTTTAAGAGCCTTTGTGGGAGTGCGATTGACTATGTAATTTTCACAGTTGATTGCTTCCGCCTAATACTTTAGACTCAATCCCTTAGATTGGATCATACAATTAACCGTTTCTTTTAATGTGCGGTTCTTTCTCTCAGCAACACCATATTGTTGTGGTGTATATGGAATAGTGTGTTGAATTTGGATGCCTTATGTAGTGCAGTAACTTGTAAAATTATTGTTCACATATTCGCCTCCTTTATCTATTCTTAACTTTTGAATTTGATGTCTAGATTTCTTTTCTACAAGGGCCTTGTAGGACAAAAGCTTGTCAAAAACTTTGCTCTTAGGTTTTAAGAAGTAAACCCAAGTACGTATGGAAAAATCATCAATGCAAGTTAAGAAATACTTGCACTCAGAAAAAGAAGGAGAAGAAAATGGACCACAAAAATCACTGTGAACAAGCTGTAAAGGGCCCGAGGCGTGCCAAGAGCCACGTTTGTAAAAACTGTCCCGATGATGTTTGCAGAGAATACAACCGGCACAAATACCATCTCTGCATGAAACAAGAGGAAGACCAGTCACCATCTATTTATTACATAGTTTCTGCAATGAACGATAGTTTAGATGACCAAACCTCTCATGCCAAAGTTTTCTCAAGTCATCGCTATGAGCAACAAAAACTGATGAAAAAGTTGATGACCCAAAGTTGTCAAACTTGTACAACCTGGTAATATCATCAGTAATTTCAGTTGCAAGAACATGCTTAGGATATTTTAGATCCT
The DNA here is from genome assembly GCA_010110895.2 of Picea sitchensis. Classification (NCBI taxonomy): domain Eukaryota; kingdom Viridiplantae; phylum Streptophyta; class Pinopsida; order Pinales; family Pinaceae; genus Picea; species Picea sitchensis. Next base: position 42,169 of record SNQJ01S0085168.1, on the reverse strand, counting down.
TGATTACAACTTGGTGAGGTGAAAACTCTACGGTTTTACCTTCACCTAAATGAGTGATTTGATAGACTGATAGAAAGTTACAAGAAAGACACACATAATACATCATTGAAATGACCATTATCTACTTGAACTGTTCTAGATCCTACAACACTAAGAGATCTATCATCACCAACAAAAATTTTCTTGGTGTTACATTCATTTAGAGCAGAAAATATGGCTTTATCCTTAGCCATATGATAAGATGCTCCTAAATCAATAAGCCACTCATAAGAAGAAGAAGTAGAATTTATGTTAAAGGAGAAACCAGAAGCGGAAAGTGCATGTCCATGAGAAGAATAAGAAGAGGTAGAATCAATACTGATGTTGTTCTTCTTCACCGTTGCTTCTAAAGCTTCCATCTTCTTGAAACATTTGGACTCATCATGACCATCTTTATCACAAAAGTTGCAATGTTTGTTAGTCTTCTTATTTTTAGATTTTGCTCCTTTGTCACCATTAGGAGTTGAAGTTGTCTGAGCAGGTTTGGGACCCTTATATTGCATGTTGTTGTAGCGAGGATGTTTCTTCTTGGGATACTTGGGTTTATCTTTCTGTTGGGTAACTAAGGTTTTGTTAGAGGAACCTGCAGTGCTAATCACTCCAAGTTGTATAAGCTTATCTTCCTCTCTAATCAAAGAAGCACAAAAGGAATCAAGAGTGGGTTCTTCATAATATTTCCCTAGAGCCTCTCTCATGTCATAAAAGGTAGATACAAATACAGAATATGCACTACCTAGCTTAGAAAGAATAAGATAGATGCAACGCTCTTCCTCCATTTTTATCTTACATTCTTCACATAAAATTCTGAGTGTTTTAAACTTAGATAGATAGTCTCCAAGGCAAGAAAAATCACTTGGAATCAAGGTGAGTATTTGATTTTCTAACTGTTGTGCTCAAATAATATTGAGTTTACCAAACACAGATTCAATCTTGTCCCAAGCTTCTTCAGGGTCATCAATTTCTTGAAGGTGGTACCTTAAATCAAGAGAGATGGACATTCTGATTATCCCTTGTGCTTCTTCATTCCTATTATCCCATTTGAATTTCTTATCATAATCAATGGGTGTTTTTTCCTTTCCCAAGGTAATTTGGTACAGACCTTTACTTCTTAATAAATCTTCCATATGATATTTCCATTGGAAGTAATTGTCGCTGGTAAGCAAGACATTACTTGTAGAAGCCATATTAATTATGCAGATAATGTGGATTTAAAAATTGAAATTGAGGATCTGGATGGAAAGATATAAAAAATTTATGTGGTTTTAAAAAAAATGGCACTGAAAATGGACTTCCGATGGAAGAGTTATGCCCTTTTAAAAAAAGGCATAAACGGTAACCAACTAACCATGTAATAGTGTAAGTTGTTTTATGAAGTGACCCACTTTTATAAAGAGAAGTGGGGATCACTTTTACAATGAAGTTACTTTATAATAGAAAATTTGCATGCAAAATAACTCTAAAATAAAATAATAAAGCTACTTATAGTGATTCACTTTTATACTTGAAGTGAAATACACTTTACAATTTTAGCATGAACTTTTTCAAAAAAGTAACAAAAGAGAGAATTGAACTCAAGACCTCTTACTTAATAAGGCAAGTTTTAATCAAATGGTCTAGAAAAACATATTGTAATGTTTAGAAGGAGGATTCTTGTTGTTTTTTTTTAAGACGGCCTTAGAGAGCATGTTAAAAAAAAACTCTTTTCACACAAAAAAAAAACCGCTTTTCGATAACAACAAGGGTTAGATCTCGGTTAACTTACCCGGAGGATGCACCTTTTTCTATCTTTTTCTGATTTTATGAGATCGCATAGGGAGCGGGGAAAAGAGAATACGTATATCTAAAAGAGTAGCAATCAAAAAAAAAAAATTACAAAACCGAAAAACCAAAATACTTCTCTACAAAAAATTTAAAAAATGCGTATTCAAACTTTATACCTTCGGATCTGACTGTACTGGTCGTATCTTGGGAAAACAGAAACCTTTTTTAGTGAAATGAAAAGTGTTCTTGAATGAAATGAGTGCTCCGGACATAATGGAACAGTCCTCTCAACCCATAAATTTACGAAAATAACATAAAATGGAGATGAGACAACTCGGCTTCACGATCTCGATCTACAACAGGAGCGGGTCTTCAAAGAGGCTCTGATACCATGTTCGACAACACAGTTATTCCAATAGAGGAAGAAAACCTTCAGTAACCACTCACATAACTAGATCAAATATCAACACACCGATGTTTTCACGTGGTAAAACCCCTATGGGGAAACATCCACGACCCTAGCCAACGCGACCACTTGGAGCACTTTATTAATGCAAAGAAAAAGATTACATAGAGACTTTATAAGAGAGTTTCTCACAATCGATCATCAACACATGACCCTCCATTCTCTTTAAATAGAGATCATGGAACAATCAGTTGTTAAGACACAGATCAATGGTCATTAATATCGAGGAGAGTATGAACCGTCAGATCACTCTATGTCGGGAACATATCGTGAGCGTCTAATTTCCTAACTACAAATGCATACTAAAGAAACACACTAGAAAACACACTTTTACCTAACGACACAATAAACCAAGTAGATATTCACTAACTCCTAAGTGTCTAAATATCCTAACAGTCATATATATATCCAAAACTACTAAGTGTTATTACAAATCCATCTCTGTCCATACTGTCCAATACTCTACTACACAATTGTCCATACTGTCCAAGACTCTACTGCACAACTATCCATAATGCTAGCCCATTTATTACTATACTATCATGAAGTTTTCACTACTATAACTATCAAACTGTACTTATGCTAACTGAATGCTCTGGATCTGTCTACTCAAACTGTGCAATCTACTTGAAGGATGGCTCTTTGGTCTATCAAATATATTACATAGACTCTCCTATCTAATATTCATGTTACTTGAGATTCTCTAAGCCAGATGGCTCAGAACAATTCCTGCAATGATATGTATTCATCATCATCTTCATTGGTAGATTCATCATCTCTTTGAGCTCTGACCTCTTTATTTATGTCCGTGGATTCATCTTTCACTACAATGTCTGAAAGTACAATCTGTTGAACCCGTTCCTTATTTACATGTCCTTCTTTTCTTTCAATTATTTTCCAAACCTTTATGTATATGACATATTTCTTTTTCTCTGTAGAATTTTCTTCATCTCGTTTTATTGTCAATATTACGATCTATGGGACCTGGTCTTTGTTCACATGTTCTTCATGTTTTCTTATGCATACTTTCTTATATTTGATATCAATGTTTTCTTTCATGGAAGTATACATCATGCTTCTACAATCACTAGCTATGTGTCCATAGTTATGACATTTTTAACATTCAATGTTACGTGGGGCCACATAGACATTTTTTGCTTGAACATTTTTATAATCCTTGCAATCTGCAACCTTATGTCCAAAATTAGTACAATAAAAATAATGACCATAAAAGAAATTTGCATACCTGGGAGTGAAAGATATTCTTTGTGGTGTAGTCCTTATGAATTTATGCCTTGACTGATCATGATCATGATTAAAACTTCTTTGTGGCTTGACCATGGATGGTATTCTTGAATATATATCTTTAATAGTTTTCTTATATTCTGGTTGACCATGATTCCTTCCTTTGAGTACTTCTGCATAACTCTTTCTATTTTCTTCATTCTTCTTTTCTAGCAACCTAGAGTGCCTCTCTTCATTCTCTATAACTGATGTGGATTTTTCTGTCTGTTCAACGTTCTTTTTGATATTGATGAATTTAATTCTCATCGTGACAACTTCTTCTTCAAGCTTCTCAACCTCTTCTTATTTCTTCATTATCTGAGATTTCATGACTTCTTTTGTTCATTTTACTTCTTCAAGCTAGATTTTTAATGTGATTATTTCTTCTTCAAGTCCTTTCTCTTCTTGAAAAAAATCTGCCTTAATTTGGTTTAGATCATTAGTTCTTTCCTTAAGATGATCTTTCAATATCTTTTCTCTCATTTTTGCTTCTTCCTTTTGTGTTGCTATGTTGGCTTCCTAATACTTCTTTTGATCTTTAATATTTTCTTTGATCTTTCTGGCTTCTTCTAACTGAGTTCCTAAGTTCTTGATGACCTGTTGGGCTTCTTCAAAAATGTGAGCACTTTCCTTTTGTTTCATCGATTATTTTTTGAGTGACTTGTTTTCTTGTCAAGTTCTTTTCTTAGTTCATCTAAAGCACTGATCAATTCTTCTTCAAAATTGTCTTCTTTTTCAATCAATTTTTCTATCGCATTTCCTTCATGGCATTCTATTTCAATATGTCCTTGTTTTTCACAATTAAATCAAAACAACATACCTCTGTTGATTATGAACTCTTCATCTTCTGAATCTGTTTGACATGGTGACCATATTTATTCTTGATCTGTACCTGCATCTTCTTTGGCATTTTCTAAATCTGCGATGGGTGAAGAATATATATCATGTAACTTATCCCAAAGTTCTTTGGCTGATGAAAATTTACCAACCTTTTATCTTACCGGATTAGGTAATCCTTCCCAGATGAAATCCATTTCTATTTTGTTATTCTTCTTCAATTCCTTCTTGGATGCAGTCTTTTCTCTTTTTAAACTATCATATCCTGTAACGATTGATATCCAGATATAATACCCATGTTCCTGTAAAAATACTTTCATCCTTCCACTCCATAGCTCATACTTTAAACCATTCTGATCATTAAATGATGGTAGTCCATTCTAATAATAATCCATGATATCCTTCCAGTGGTTAAACTATTTCCTGAAGGAACTTGCTCTGATACCAATTGTTGGATTAATGAGAGGCGGGGTGAATCAATAATAGATAAATTTAATCATTTTTAACCATAAAATGCAAGTTTTATATCAATGTAGCATTATCATCCAATAGTTTCAGAGTAAATAAACAAAGAACAAATGAAAAATCATACACATACACAGTACACCAGTGTATTTACGTAGAAACCCAAAGCAGGAGAAAACCACATAATACTTTTTCTTTTATGTCTTTAATAATTACATTCATTGGAAGCACCAACTTCCTTTGTTTTCCAGCTGCAATTGGAAGGAGGCTCCAACCCCCTAGTTTCTCAAGATACAACCTGAGGGAATTTCTAACTCCCCAATTCTCTAGCTACAACCTTAAGGAGACTACAACCCCCTATGTTCTCTAACTACAACCGGAAGGTGGTTACAACCACCTGTCCTTGACACATCCAACCGCCTTGACGTAGAAGTAGAATGATGGAACCACTGTCACACTATCACTGTGAGATATATTGCTATAAACTTGTACCAATCAACCTGCACCAAACAACATGTAACAACTTGCACCAATAACATGTGCCAACATGTACGATACATCAACTTGTACCTCAACTTGTACCATAAACAAACGCATAAACCATGAACCAAACCTATACAAATAACCTGTCACAATAACCTGTCTCATCAATATTATCAGCCAAATCAAATCTACTCACCAAGATCAATCACCAAGACAACTCTCAACCATATGCACAATATCACCAAGATGTGCATCAAAAAGCATAACACAACAACTCATAATCATCACCAAGATCAATATGTGCTTCTAATAATATACCAAGACAAGTATGTTACATCATCCATAAACCATGTGTCAACAATATTACTAACAAGTGCCTCCAACCATGTACCAAGTATGTACCAATCATGCATCAACTACTCATCAACTATGACTCATCAAGATGTACAAACATCATCAACTATACACCTCATGTATGTGTCAACTCATCAACTACTTGTCTCAACCATGTACCCAACATGTACCTCAACCAAAATCCCTCATCAATTTCATCATCCAAATCTGATTGTAACTCTATAATACACCTCCTGTATATGATCACATACCTACAAATATTCCTTAACTTTAACAACAAGAGACTACCATTTTCATCGAACTTTACTTTAGTCTCACATGACTAATTTTGGATTAGTCAACAACCACACCTTGAAATAATCATAACTATGTACCTGTAAAAGAGATGAAAATAGTACTTCAGTGTATTTTATGTAATTCCTCCAGGTTTCACTACTTGGAACCTCTTATAAAAGGAGTTATAGAAAAAATGGCATACATTGTTGAATTTTGTCTTATTCTAGAGAGAGAGATTGTAGAGCATGCCCCACACGGAATATTTTTTGTATGGATCTGAAAACGGTACAAAAAATACAGAATATGGTACTCTAACCAATACCGTTTTTCTTACTGAATTTGGATCTGTTATGAATAAGTTATGACGTTTTTACTCGAAACACTTGTTTTAGACTAGTTTCAAGACTAGCCATACACCCTATTTTCCACGAAGTGTAACTCCAAAAATTCAATGACCCAAAATCTGTAATTTGTATCATAGCTACTTGGGTATGTTTCCTCAATGACCTCCAATTTTCACGGTCTGAAGCATTCTAGAAAAAACTTTATTGCGAAAATAGTGAGATGACTTGTAAATAACATACCTTAGAAAGCATCATCAAAAGAATTTATCCTCCCTTGAATTTCGGCCTTATTTACTTCACCTTTCCTCTGAAATTCGCCTTAGATATACTTTGGTTACTTCAGTCACTTATAGATATTCAATATTCTCAAGTGCTATTAAAATGAGATACCCTTGCCTCTTATTTATACTTTTATATAGCTTCCTCAAGGGGTTACCTTCTAACCATCTTAAACCACTTTCCTTATTTTAGGGATAACCCACTTCTAACCACTTGTCCACTTAGTGATTTCTCCATTAAATTTATTATTTAAATAATTTCTTTTGTATCCACTTTGGCTTATAGTACGCTCATCACTTCACTTTATTATTTAAATAATTTTTTCTTTGCAACCACTTTGACTACTTTGACCTTTTGGGGCTTCTAGATGATTCATGAGGGTTCTCTAACTTCACATGGCCATAACTCTCTAACAGTGAGGAGTTATGTGATGTTCCACATACCATCGGAAATGGCATGACATGTACTATCCATATAGAATAGTATTATTTAAATAATTTCTTCTTTTCAACCACTTTGACTACTTTGACCTTTTGGGGCTTCTAGATGACTCATGAGGCTTCTCCAACTTCACATGGCCATAAATATCTAGCCGTGAGGACTTCTGTGGCATTCCACATACCACCAGAAATGGAATGACATGTGCTATCCATATAGAATAGTATTATTTAAATAATTTATTCTTTGCAACCAGTTTGGCTACTTTGACCTTTTGGGGCTTCTAGATGACTCATGAGGGTTCTCCAACTTCATATGGCCATAACTCTCTAACCGTGAGGAGTTATGCGACGTTCCACATACCACCAGAAATGGAATTACATGTACTATCCATATAGAATAGTATTACCTTCAAAAATATTAAAACTCATACCATTATACATCAAATAAACTTGGGTCCATTACCTAAACCTTTTTGCTACCATAATTCACTACCGGACTTTATTCAAGGGTTGACATCAATGACAACCAAGATAAATAATCAACACAAGTTTGGAGTTTTATTTTTAGTAAGATTTTCATATTTTTTTGTCCATACAACAGGTTATTGGCACAACTTTCTACGTGTTGTTTAGTGGGAGGGTCGTACAACAATAAGGATTAGTCGACATGATTTTCTAGACAAAAAAGGGGGATTGTTGGGTGCCTATAAGTTGTCTCTTTCTGCCATTAATGAATGTTGTAGCTTTTATTTCTTCTTGAAGCTGATAATAAAAC